>MINK01006437.1:0-15352 GCA_001735545.1 Phormia regina
AATCTTGAAATTTTTGAAACGTTATTGTATCTCTTAAAGCAAATTTTCGCACACCTCTTTATTTATAATTTGATTTGTATTCAATTTAATTCAATTTTTCGTTTTTATTTTTTTTTTTTAATATTTTTATTTTAAGAAAATTAAAAATATGACATTATAATCATAATACATTTTTTGATATGTATTTTAGAAAATGAAACTGTGGTAGTAATACCAAGTATTTTAGTGTAAAACAGGCTTAATTTGTTGAAAGAATTTTGGTTTTAAATATAAGGTTTATTTTCATAAACAAATTTATTTCCCTTTTATTTCGTAAAAATAACATAAAAGAAAACAAAATTTAATTAAAACATTTGATTTTGAAATTAATGTACGTTAGCAAAATTTATATGGCATCAATAAAAGCGGGTAATTTTTCGTATTAAAATTAAATCTAAATTATACAAAAAATAAATAAATTATCATCATTAAAAACACAGTGTTATTGGTCCATAAAATACAAAATTATTTCTATTAATTTACATATATTATTAACATCAATAAATGGTTAAAATAAAAGAGAGAGAAAAATAAATATTTAATAAAAAAAAAAAATTAATTAAAAAAATAAAAATATAAAAAATAATTGGTTTTACAGCATGAACAAACATATATAAAAAGATATTTACTTATATAATGAGTGTATATTTATGCAACAAACATTTGCCACAAACAAAATGAAATTAAAAAAAAAAAAATAAACGCACAAACAACGTAAAGGGAAAAACAATGAATATTAAATGAGGAAATTAACAGTTTAATTCTGGAAAAGATCAACCAAATATATAGATTACTACAACAATAAAAACCACAAATCAAAATATAAATAAGCGTAAAAAAGGCCAATAAAAATAAAACAAAATATACAAGTATCAACCTAAAGATACATGTTAAAAGTTATGTTGTTTTATTTAAAAGAAAAGAAAAAAACCAACAACAACAGCAACAATAAACAAACAAACATTTTTAATAACGAACAATACCCCGACCCATACTTAACTTGACTTTTTATGACATTATTAAAAATTGATATTGACTGTAATAATAGACACGCATACATACAATAAAATACAACTTTACACAGCATCATTCAATCACACATTACATCACATCACTACATGCAAATAATCATATTTCACTCATTGTATTTAAAATACATACATACGTACATATGTATATAAATTTATGTAAACATACACATGTACACATAAGCGCATATTATTTTTCATGTATAGGATTTTTTTTTTTTGTTAATGTAAATGAAATATAATCAAAGACAATTGTCAAATATGATGAAAAACTGTTTACATCAAATACACATACATACACACTCAAATATACATATAAATATTAAAATTGAAGGCTATATAAGGCCTCAAATTTATGTACATGTACACAATTTTCCCTGACATGCACACACATACACAGAGAAATGTACATAACAAGTAATAAATGCGTTAACAAACACAGCCTCAAATTGCCTTTTTACTCATTCATATATGTATATGTGTGTGTACGTCATCAATATCAGCTTGAACACAATTGTTATTTTCAATGTTCCCTTGTATCCAACAGATACAAAGATAAATGACATTCATTTTTTTCATTCTCTCTTTGTTTTCTTTTTCGATACAAAGTTTTTTTTTATATTTAATACTCAAACACGCACACACATTTTGGACAAAATTACTCTTTAATAAAATATAAAAGATAAAATGTGACTGAATTCAAATTTACACAAGAATATTTGATCAAATACAGATAAAAATATTGTGGAGATTAAGGTTGTGTTAAGATTATAGTAGACGTTTGAAGAATATTAAGTAAAAGTTTTATGAGGATTAAGAGAACATTTATTGAATTGTAAGATGTAGTTTTAAAAGATATTCAAAAATAATTTTCCAATGCATATAATTTTACTATTGATATGATGCGAATGAGTTGTTTTTTTTTTTTTTTTTTTTTTTTTTTTTTTTTGCTTATCTGAAATTCTGATAATAAAATTTAAAATAAAATTTAGTTAATGTCAATTCCATCAATTTCACTGACATAAAAGAATATTTAAAAGAAAGTTTTTAGGATGAGACGATTCGCAGGAAAATATTTTTTTCTCGAAATTAATAATTTATATAAAAAATGTAATCCATTAACATTAATTGAAACTAATCTAACAATGTGTGGAGATCTTTGATTAAAACTAAAATAAACGTATATCTTCAATTGATCTGGGATTTTATTTACAATTATTTATTATTAAATTCCCAATATAAATGTCATACAAAGTATCTTATCCTGGACAACATTTTGAAATCAAAATTCTTTCTTCTATTACAATTTCATTATGAATTCCAGGAAAAAGATGATTTGATACTTTAATTCGTTTTAGAAGTTATAATACTATTTTATAGAAATTATATGTATTAATAACCAATAAATATGTAGTTATTTTTATATTTCTCCTTTCTTACAACTTGACAATATCAATTGTTAAATCTATCTATGTATATGTGTATCAAAAAGAAAATGTTTATAGAAAAAAATTTTAAACATCGACTAACTCTCTTCATAAGATGAAAAAAAAAAAACGCACACAACTCATAGCATATGTTGGTCTATATGGATTAGTAAAATATATCAACATAAAGTGTGAACTCATTTTATACTAACACACACATACACATTCCTATATATGTAGGTATATAAATACACATATACATATGCGGGTATATAATATTTGTCATTGGATCATACACATGCTGTGCATATTTATGATGACAATGGTCATTTAGTCAGAATTTATATAAAAATCAATGAATATGGGAAATACTATAACACATATTCTATAGATTTAACTTTACATTCACACATACATATATTCACTCATACATCTTTGTCTCATACATTATCTCCTTTACTATTTTGGCTTTAAATAAAATAATAAATACAAAGTGGCAAGCAAAACAAAAAAATGAGAAAAAAAGAAAGAGGAAGTGTAAATAAACAACAGATGTTGACAATGTATTTGTTCATATATGTATGTGTGAGTTTATATTTTTGCCGATTGAAATCAGGCCTTTTGTTTTTTGTTGTCTTTTTATCCCCTTTTTTGAACTTTTTTTCGATTTCTCGATGTATGGAAAATCATCATAATGGTTAAAGAAAACGGCAAACAAATAAACAAAAAAAAAATAACAAGTTAAACTTGTCAACTTTTTAAATAATAAATCCGAAACACATGCTGCAACAGCATACAAGAACATTTTTTTTTTACACATTTTAGAAACTTTTGAAATAAAAATGAAAAAGTGGAGCAAAACTCTTAACATATAAGTAAGTAAAAGTGTTATATTCCTGTTAAGCTATCAAAAATTGAAAATGGCCCTTGTATCAAAAATTGAAAATGGGTTTTTACTATAAAAAGAAAAAAATCATGATGGCTAAAAAATATCAATTTTTTGTGGAAACAAAAAAAAAATGGGTTTAATATGCATACAAACATTTTTTAAAAATATAATAAAAAAAATATATAAAAAATATAAATCGGTAACAAATTTTATATGTATGAAATTTTAGTCTCTTACAAAGGGAAAACGTTTTTCTATACATAATTTATTTATAATTACAATTTTTTCTCATTTTTAAGTTTTTTTTTTTTTAATTTGTTAAATACATTCTGAGTAAGTAATATTATATACCCCTCTTATGCTTTTGCTTCTAAGACATTAGTAATATATATTTGTATTTGTTTTTAATTATAATTTTTTTTTTCTTTTTAGGTCAACACCAACTTGTCTTTGAATTTATACACGGCTATGTGATGAAAATGACGCGTTTTTAATTTTAAATGCGATTTGAAAATCGTCTAATTATTTATTTTTCAGTTTCATTTGATTTGATCGGCTGTTTATATTAAATTTCTTATGTATAAGAAAACAAATAACAAAGATAATAATGGAAAAAAATTTATTTTTTACTTAAAATTGGTTAAAAATATTACTAGTTTTTACCTAAAAAAAAGGAAAACATTTCAAATGTTATTTGTACGCCATATTTATTGTTTTTTGAAGCCATATATAGCCATATAACAAATAATAACAACAACTATAATAATTTGAAATTGTAGCTTAACAATTCAATAGCAAATGTTTATAAAAATAACAAATAACAAACCATTAAATACACAAATGAATGAATCGATAGTAGAAATTTATATATAAACAAATAAATGTGAGAAAAATCATACATACATATCTATTTAAAAAGCTAACATAAATTTTTGAATTCAAAATCAAATAGAAAAATCCTTGCATATTAAATAAAATAATACCAAAAATAATAATAAAACTTGGGGAAAAATACATAAAATAAATAAATTTAAATTAAGATATAATTTTTTATAAAAAAAAACTGTATTACTTTAAAAACAGGCAGGGAAATTTATAAAAATATATTTTCTATAATAAATCTCTAAAGAAGACACGTTATTTATTAATGAATCAAAGCATTAAAAATGTTAATTAATTCCTTATGCATACATACAATATGAAATAATTAATTATTTATTGAAAAAAAAAAATCGGTATTTAAAACAAATATTAATAAGCTTGAGCTGTAAATTATTTTAACCAGCTCAACTGTTTTGTTGGTTTAGCAAATAACCATACAAATAATAATTAAATGAAATTTTTATTTGTTAAATTCCTAAAAAAAATCATTAACAAATTGCACATTATTTTAAATTAAATTTAGATAAATTAAATTAAATAAAACAAAATGTAATAAAAATAGCATAAAAACTTTCAACAATTATGTGGTGACAAACTTTGCCTAAATTATATACAAAACTAATTTAGTAAATAAATTATAATAATTGTTACAACATTAACATTAACAGCAACAACAACAACAACAATATTAAAAGCTTAAAACAAAAACAAACTGCTAGTGACAAGGGATTAAATTGTTAAATTAATTTTGAGCAATTTAAACAAGAATTATATATTTAAAAATATATATATATATATATATATATAATATATTGGTTAACTAAATAACAATAGACAACAAATCTGGTATTATATGTGAGATTAATATTTTCAAATGATTTTAGAAGGATTTAATTTTATATAGTCTTTTGACTTTTCTATTTTCTTTTTCTTTGCAATGTTAAGTCATCTCTTGGATGATAACTAAATGCTACTTTATTTATAGAATTCTTATGGGAGTAAATAAATAAGAGTTATTTTAAACAACTTTTTGTAAATGAATTGACTCGAGAGTCTCATAGGCTCTAAATTTATATTAACGTTTACAATTCTAAAACGAGATTCGTATAAAAATATCGGAGTTCGGATGAATGTCATTTATTGACTTAAAACTTGCGAATATAATGAAGAATTATGTCAGTTAGACCTGGTTCACATTATTGTTGACTTAAAGAATGTCGTTAACAAAGCCTTAAGAAAATACCAGTGTTGCCATAATGCAATATATTCAGCCTTTGGAATTTAAACTAATTTTAATATTTTGATTTTCGGAAAGCACAGAGAAAACAGATTTGTTGTGGCAACCGAATTTTTTGCCACTCGAATTTGGTCGGTTCGATTTGATTTACTGAATACATATGATACATCTAACTAAATTAAATAGCTTCAAAACAATCTCTTTTCAAATATATTATTTTTTACACAATAAATAGTTTCTTCCACTTATTAAATAAAGAAAAATAAAAAATCGGTCGAAAATATTGGCCTATAACTGGAAGAAAGTTAAGCTTCAGAGATATTGAAATTTGATAAGAAATATAATGTTGGCAAGTGGATAAAAATGATTTATATAATAAGAGAATCAGCATAGCTACGCCACTGAAATGTTTGTGGATTGAATTTTCTTTTTTACCCTTTATCTTCGTGTCATAGATGAGTGAGTTTTTTAAAGCCTTTTGTGTTCGAAAGACAAATATTGTCATTTGTCTTTTTAAATTTTCATTCTTAAAATAAATGTATTTAAAAATATCACAATAGATTCAATGCTTTTCTTATTTAAATTAATAAAACATGTAATTATTCTATGTATTTCTATGTATTGTATTAATTAAATGTTATTGTTTAGTTTAATACTCTCTTCAATTTGTTGCAGACTGTTAAAGACTTTATATATAAATATTAAGATCTTTACTTAAGTTAACATGTTTTAAATAAACATTTTATAATTTCTTTTCCTGTAGCAATAGCTATATATATATAAGATTGTTTTAATTGTATTTATTGTAAGTAGTGGTTTATATATTAATATGTATGCATATATCAATAATATTTTGCATATAACAAATACTACTTATTTAGAAATTAAATAAAATCACATTTAGTTAACTTATACATAAAAAAATACGCACATACATACATACTATATTGATAAATATAACATGGAAATTGCCTATATCCTTTTGGGGTTTTCTCTCAAATAACATTAAAAGCAGCCCATAAACACATTAACAATGTTTAATAAACATTAGCTGGCAATCTAACAACCGACTAACATACATATACATACATTAAAACGGTTACATACACATATTATCATAATATATATACTAATACTTAAGCTTGTACATTACCTAGATACATGAAAATATGCAGCAGCATATTTAGATACGAAGATATCGAAAATATAAAGTGTTGTAAAGGAAAATAGCCGATAATTTGGAATATCATACATACTATACATACAGATGTATAAATGTATGTTGTTGAAGCAAGACATGTAGCTGGTATGTGTAGCATTAGTATGTGTATCAACACCAACCATATTAACATTTACAAAAAAAAAAAAAAATGCCAACCTTAACACTATGTATATTGTCTCTATATAAAGGTATGGAAGTGTATAATTATTCAGTGTAAAACTTAATATACAAGGATAGTGTGAGAATTGATATAAAATATTAGGAAATGATCTTCAAAAAAGAAGAATAAATAGCAACTCACAAAAGCAAATGTCATTCTTTTTTTTTTTTTTTTAATTATTGATAGTTAAAAATTATAACACTATTATATATATATTTTTTTCTTTATTTAAAACCTATCAAACAACCCACGTATTAATTCAAATATATAGGATATTTTTGTATAAGTTTGTATGTTAATTTTGCACATGTATTTCTATTAAGATTATTATTATTATTGTGATTTAAGATTTTCTTCAGAATAATCAAGAGAGAAAGAAACACAAAATTCACACATACAGCTACATAAGTAACCCAAATACATACAGCAATTTAATAACATAAAAGATAAAGGCACTTGATATTTACATATAGTTAAATGTAAATTTAAATTTACAACTATTTTACTCAGCAATGCATTAATGAAACAATGTCATTACTTAATATAAGATTGGATTATTATTATAATAATCATAATACAAAATATAAATGTAAAAGAAATAATAATAATGATAATAAAGGATGTTGAAAATGGGGGTGGGGGGCTGGTTAGTTGGTAGGCTGATGATGATTATGATGATGATGATCTTCATCAAGACAATAACAATTATAGTAATCACAATTATAATAACGTTGTGATTGTTGTTGTTATTATTCTTGCTGCTACTAACGTTTGTTGTTGTTGTTGATGATTATTAACATTTGTTAATAAACACAAGAGTAAAACAACAGAATTTATAAAGATTTTAATGTGTAGAAACCGAAAAGCAAGTAAATTTTATCACATATAGTACACACAATTACATACTTGACATCCTGTGCGTCTCTCTTTGGATGTATGTGTGTGTACTTTATTTGACTGTGCGTGTTTAAGCAAAATCAGTGTTTCAAGAATGTAACAGGAAGATTTTTGGGAAATTACATACACAAATGACAATATTGTAATGTGTTATTTTCATTGTTGTTTGCCATTATCAACACTTGTAAAAAGTCAAAAAGTGTGCCAGTTGGTTGTTTAGTATGTGAGTATATGTTGTTTCTTAATTTATAGAGCAGAGATGGCTAAATTATTAGTGCTGAACATTTTTTAATAAAAGTTATAAAAAATATAATGTTGTGTTAATTCTTAAAAGGATTAAATTTAAACTATATATTTTTGTGAAGTTACAATATATTTCAATTTGATTTGCTCTTATATATTATTTCTATTATTACAAATGTATTTTGCCAACCCTGTCATATTATTATTGTAACAGTTATTTGTCTATATTTATATATGCAGGCTGCGGAATGTGTGTACATATATACCTTAATTTACATCATAACAACGTAAATGTGAAAAAAAAAAACTAAATAAAAAATAGACTACGTTTTCTTTTTCAAAAGTATTTTCAAATGCTATAAGTACGACAAAAAAAAAAATCATCTAGACTTTTACATTTAAATAAATATTTGTTTACTGTTATTACTCTTGAAGAGAAAAAAAATATCTTAGATTGTTTATATTTCCAAATACATATATACATACTCATTACATGTACATATTTATATTTAGGCATAATAAGTTACGAGTGTGGTTAAGTGTAAATGTATGCGTAGGCATTAATGACGGGAAAATCCGTTTTGATAAACATTGTATAATAATTTTCACAAGAAAATAAAGATGTTGGTAGAGCAGAGAATAAAAAAAAAGAAGCATTAAAAACAATACCATAATTTAAATACAATTCTAATGTTTACAGTCATGCAGTCTGAAAACATCTTCATGTCTTTATTATAATTTCATTTTTTTTTTTTTTTTCTAAACATACAAAAGAAAAAAATTGTTTATGTATATGTTGGCTGTTATAAACTTTTAACCTTCACCATTATTATATGGCTTTTCAATTGTCATAAATATTGTACTAAATATCAATAAATGTATATTTGTAACAGTCTGAGACTTAAGTCTCTACACATAAGTATTATTTTATATACATATATATTTTTAACATATATTATTTAAGTATTAGTAAGTATGTCAGGGTATTTGTTTATATTCAGTTTTGCTTTTTTTTATAAGTATTTTTCTATACAAATTGAAAGTGTAAATTATTGCTTCAATGTTTTTATTTTTATATTATTTTTGTTTCTTTTTTCGAAAATGTCTTTAGAATTGTTTTTTATCTTTAGTTCAAATCACATAAAATTTTTTTGAACTGCTCTTTGTTGGTTGTAATAGAAACAATAAATTTTGTTTAAAAATAAAAACATTTAGAGACTTTTTTCTAATGAATTTATTTTTACCAGACATCTGTACGTATGAATGTTATTTGTGAAAAGTTGCTCATACGTCTAAGGAGGCGTTGCTGGTTTAATACATATGTTAAATACATATGTTATTGATTTGAAAACCTATTACAGAAGAGGAGTTAGAGAATTAAATGGATTTATTTGGTATTCTTTCTAATAATATATTTTATCAGAAATAACAATTATAGAGAAGAGCACTGCTATTATGATAAGATTGTTTGATTTCTTAAAAATAAAAAAATAAATAAATAAACCATAACAATAATATTAAGATCTCAGTTATATGTATCAATACTATTATTAAACATTTAGTTTTAATAATTTTATAAGCAATTGAGTCTAAAGGACTCAACAAAATAAAATAAGAAAATCAAGGTAAATTCAAATCATTTTTAAAGAGAAATAACTAAGAGAAGATCAAAGATATTTCTACATATAAAATAAATAATAGAAATGCTTCATAGACAATAAAACTGTCTGAAATGCTGTTAGCCTTCTAATTAATATATCTTAGACATTTATTAGACTAAAATTCACACATTTATTTACTTTTTACAATATTTGATTTATATATAAACATAAAATCTACTATCTACTTTAACTATAATATAATACAAAATAAATATAAATTTTATTAAAAAACAATATACCAGCTTAAAAAGTTATTATGTGAAACAAAATATGTAAAAAGAAAATTAAAACTTTTTATAGGCTTAATACAAATTTATAGCATAAAAGAGATTTCGTAATATGTACAGCTATTCATATTATTAAATATTTTAAAACAAAAAAAATCTAATCTATTTTATTACTCAAGTAAATAAAAATCTAACCACAACTGCCTTTTTAAAAACAAAATAAATTGTTTAGGAAAAAAGTTAAGAAGCAATATTTTTAATAAATGAACTTAAAAATAATTAAAATATATAAATTTTAGTAATTTCACAGTCTACCCAATATGACAGTTATAAATGTTTTATAAGTCAATTATGTTCTGGGTTCATTGTTTTCAAACAAAAGTCTCTTAGACTGTTGTGTTGCCTTTAATTAATCTGTTACAGACATTTTCTATTCAATAAACCACTCACTATTCATTCATCTAAAGATTTATATTCATGATAGTTGGTTTTATTTTATGTTTTTCTACTCATATTTCTTATTATATTTCAGCTATAAATAAATTTGTGGCAAAGAAATAGAAACGAATGTATAAATGAGTTGTCGGCAGTATTTAAACACTGCGTATGAGTGATATTAATTATTTTCTTTACTTTTTTATTTGATAAGGAAATAAAATGATAATTTATATGTTTATCATAAATTATAATAAAGTGATTAATTTATATATAAATATTTTTTTGTTTTATTATTTTTCTTATATAAAAGAAAACGCTTTATTTGTTTGAAAGTAGATTTTGTTAATTGCAAATACTAATACAATGACAAAAGCTTACAAAACAACTAAAGCAAAAAAAGAAAAGAAAAAAAAAAATTAAATAAAAATCATTAATTTGGTATAGAAAATTATTTATAAGAATTAAAAAAATACTAATTAATTTCTCTTTCTTTCTCTTATTTATAAATAAAAAAATGCAGAAAAATTAAACTAATTAAATTAAATTGTTATGTGGTTGTTAAGACATTGACTTTTATTTTTATATTTATCTTAAGTGAAAAAATTAATGGAGTTTGATGTTTAATGTTAAAAACCTCTTATATGTTATAATGAAATTGAAAATGACAATAGCAAAGAAAAGCAACAAAAAAACTAATCATTAAAGATCCCACAAAAATTATCTTTAACATGTCAAAGACAATTCAAACATTTCCTTTTTTCTTCTACGAACTAATTTTGAATTGTGCTGTTGATTTTTTCTAACTATAGTCAGAGTATTGAAACATTTATCATTTCATTTTAAGATTTGTAACATTATTTTAATGTAAGACAAAAAAAAAAATAAGAAAAAACAAACAAATACAGTTAAGACAGTAAACTGTAACTAGAGAATAATCAATATTCTATACATTTACAGCAGGGGTTCTCACAAGATCTTGCTTCGCGACCCCTTTTGGACATTTCAATTGAGTCGCGAACCACTACAATTTAAAAAAATAGAAAATATGTAAAAATAATATAATTAAAAAATCATATCAAAATTTTCGACATTTCATAAGATCTTTTAAGAACGTTTTTCGGATAAATCACATCTAATATAATTAGATGAAAACAGTTTACATAGCCAATAAGCTGATCAATTTCGTTATATTTCAACTTTTGGTACAAAATTAAATTTACCGAATGGGTTCTATTTTCTCTTAATATTCCGTTTACTCTGAATTTTGAAGTCGCACTTTACAGCAAACAATTCACAATTTTATTCCACTAGATATTATTCCATGATTAAAATTCTAAAAAGGAATTGGAACGACTTTATAAAGAAGTTATTGACATTTTTGCCTAGTAAGCAGAATTTACAATTTTTGGAAAGTTTTGCATGGAATTTGTTGTAGACGTAGCAAAGGTACGGTGACGGAGCTTAGGGGCTTAAAGTAATTTACCTTTGACATTAACAAGTTTTAATTGCTTGCCAAATTTTAGTTTCTCGTCAAATTTTAAATATTTATTCTATTATTCTTGCTTTCGAGTTATTTGCTTTTGAAATATAATTTTTTTTCCAATTTTGCAAGTTTTACCGATCATTTGTATTAGTTTCTTCTTTACATAATTGAAAAACATCTCGAGCCTAGTCTATAATACCGTCTATAGTCTAGTCCATAGTGTTAATATATAGTCTAGCCTATAGTCCAGTCCATACACTAATATATAGTCCCTATCTATAATCTAATCTATAGTATATTCTATTGCCTGTCTAGTTTACAGACTATTCTTTAGTCGGGTTTATTTTATAGTCTAGACTTGTAAAAAAAATCTTTAACGCATTTCTGTCAGCCTACGTAATATATCAAATAGTATGCTACCTGTCAAGTTATTTTCCTTTTTCCTTCTTCTTTTTTCTATTTTCTTTCTTCTGATTTATAAAATTATTATGTTTAGAGTGTGTGTGTGTGTTTGTGCGTAAAGATTTTATATTCCTTGAATGGAATGTTTCATCAATATGAATGAAGAAGCTTGTTTGTCTAAGTATATGAATTTTTAAGACTGTCGGTAGATATTTGTTTAGTTTTGATAGCAAGACTGTTGCTAATACGATTTCTGCCAGCCGTGTTAATATTTGTTTTGCTTATTTCTTTTTCATTTTATTTGAGTTTTGTCTTACATTTTAGATGAACTGAGATTTGAGTTTTTTTTTCCATTTTCATAGTAATCTAACAAGATTCCAGTGTGGATTTCATTCAGTCACTCACTTATTCTTTAACTCATAATACACACAACAACATGATTTTTATCATTTTCAACGTCATCTTTTGTACAAATTGCTTTGTAATTGATTGGGTTTAACAGCTCAAACAAATAAACATCATTATCATTCTTAACCTAATTCTAATATCCCTTAACGCAAAGCAGCCGATTCATGTCAGAATGCCAAACAATCTATCCATCTTTAAATGGTTGGTGAGAAAATTAACAACAATAAAATATATGTTTATATAAAAATAAAATAAAAGTTAAGAAAAAGAGAGTAAGAGTGTTTTCTAAAAACTCTAGAACATAGACAAAGCTGTCAAATACATATGGATTTTAATGCCACAAATCCAAAAATAAATTCTTTTTGCCCACATTATTATTACTATAAAGCTAATATAACATTTAAAGACATGCTAAATAGCTAAAATTTTCTTAAAGAACTTAATTATAGTCATTCCTATTGAATTGGCATAATTATCATTTATTACAATTAAATTGAAGTTGAAATGAATTATTTTTTTTATTTTTTAATTCAATGCATTTGACAATATCTTATTCCACTTATATACATATTTTTTTTGTAAATGACCCCTATAGAGTGTAAAACGATTTGTTATTATTATGTAATTTCTAATCATTGTTAATGTCAGTTCCCGGAAAAAAATATTTTTTCATTGAAATATTCCAACATTAGTAATTGCAAACTTTCCAAAAATAGAAAAAAGAAAAATAAATAAATTGGAATATTCATACACATAATTTATTACCACATTATCAAGGGAACTACAAAAAAAACAGGCAATGTACCAAGAAACCAGCAATTCCAGTAGCTATAACACTATGTACAACCCACTCACACAACCACCACACTGCTATTACTGTCTATATCTTCTATAATAACTACATGAAATGATAATTTATTGAAAATAGATTAAGTGATTCAATTTTTTTCTTCTTCTCCTTATGACTGCACATAATACGTGTGAATGTGTAAATGTTGTCTGAGCTGAACTAGTTGCAAATGTTATAATTGTGGCATTTGTTATACATGCAAAGTTATTTTCAACAGTCGATTAAGCAAAGGTGCTAAAAGAAACACAATTTTTTCTAAAAGTAATTGAAAAAAAAAACTCTTTCTATATAAGAAAGATATGTGTCATGAGAAGACATTAATTTAAACGAAATTTCTGTTTTTATAGCTCATAAGGTAGCTAGCTAGCTAGCTATCACTAGTTCTTAATAGCATGAAGTGTTTTATACTTGTTGAAAGATTTTGGAATTTAAAGCTCTAATAATTCATGAAAATATAGTTTAAATTGAGCATAAGGAATCAAATGTTTATATAACTTTTAGCACATGAATTTATTTATGAATATAAAATAATTATTTCGTAGACTATTTCAAAAGGAATTAGCTTTTATTATTTAACCTACAAAAAAATATGAATAAAACAAGAATATGGGAATAGAAGTATTTTTTGTTGGACAATAGCTTAAAGAAAAACTTTGGTAGAACCAAAATATTTTGAAAAGATAATATTTAGTGAAACGAATATTTTATAAAGAGAAAATATATGACAGAATCAAAATTTACTCTAAGAAATTGTAGGAAAATTAAAAAAAAAAAATCATTATTTTTTAATAAAAAAAAAAACAGTGAATGAATTTTTTTCCATTAAAAAACATTTAGTAGAAAAAAAATTTAAATTTTTTTTAAAAAGAAATTTTTAGTTTAAACTCTTTAATTGAATTTTAATGATCATTTCTAAATACATTTTCTATTTAAATATATTCTGTAGGAATTAAAGTTTTTAAGAGAAAATTTTTTGGAATCAAAACTTTTTATGGAATCCAAATTTTTAAATAGAACTTTTTGTTGTGGAAATCAAAATTAAAAAAATAATAATAATTTTTTAATAGATTTTTTATGAGAATCAATTTGTTTTAATAAAAAATTTATACAAATAGGTTGAAACGTTTAAACTGATTTGGATTTGATCATTTTTATATAATATTTAATAATTCATTTAAAAGCTTTCTTGGACTTTAAATCACCTTGTTAAAAGTATTTATTTGAAATTCTTAGCACAAGTATTATATATTTTATAAATTTCCTTAAATATCAAAAATATAAAAGCCTATAACATAATTGACATACAACATTTTCTTCATTGTTCAATGTAATTCTACTAAGTAAGCAACTAAAATCTGTCTACCTTAAATAAAATCAATTTATTTGTAGCTTACTAAAAATGATTTACAATTTTCTAAAAAAAAAAAATCCAAACAACTTCTTATTGCTTACAAGAAATTTTTATTTGTTAATCTGTCACGTTTTTAAATACAACGCGAAAATATTTTCAAAAATTCAATAAATAATAACGACGGAGCATAACAACAGCAAAGACACATATGGCTTTTAAATTCAAGAAGGAAAAAAATAGAATGAAGTTGAATATGGCCAAAATTGTTAAAAACAACCACGTAATATCTCTATAAGACTATATATATATATATATACATATATCGTCAATTCCATGAGAGATTTATATAAAATGGAAATTTTTTACGGTTTACGGCTTTTTCAGACTTTGCTAACATTTACTCTATGTAGCCATTTAAATAACTCAATTTTTATTTTTTATTTATTTTTTAATTTTGAAAAGTTCTCCATTTTTATTTTCCGAAAAGTCAAAAAAAAAAAAAAAAAAA
>MINK01006440.1:0-10085 GCA_001735545.1 Phormia regina
TCATATATTTTCTTGCGAATTTTAGACGATTTTCTTTATGGTGTTTTTTTAGCATTGGTTTACATTTCGGCTTTTTCCATTTTATGTTTTCATCGTTTCGTAAAATGTGTGCAACGTGTTTGGAAGTCACAGGAAGATTTAATTTATTCCTTATTTGTGTGGAATTCAATTTGTTGCGGGTTGCTTCTTGTTTTATTAAATTTGTTGCGGGTTCCTTCTTGTTTTATTAGATTAAGTTGTCTTCTTGTTAGTTTTGTATTACCCTTTGTTGATTTGCGAACTCCATAATTTTGACCTTTCTTAAAGAAATTTCGCACCACACTTTCCGAACGACCGATTTTACGTCCAATTTCTCTATTAGAGCATCCTTGGTCGTGAAAAAATTTAATTTGAATCTTTTCTTGATCGGACAAAAAAGTTCCCTTAGGCATCTTTAAAAGTGATGAAATTTATTGATTAAAATAGGAAAAGTTACAGTAAATTGAGATATTACTTTGGTTGAAAAAAAAAAATTGATAATATTTTATTTTTGGTCACTTTTTTAAAAACAAATTTCGAGTGTGCGTTTATACGAATCTTCCACTTAAAATAGCACCAAGAACATTTGATCGCATAATTAAGGCAAACAACAAAAATAAGAAAAAAAAATTGTTTACTTTTAAAAAGTACCGTTAAGTTGTCTCTCATTAAAATAGTTAAATTTTGCTTTTGGATGAGAACAACAAAGATATAACAAAAATACAGAAAAAAATTAAGTGCGTTTATAGGAATATGCACCAGTGTATTAATAAAATGATTGGAGCAAAATCAATTAAAAATTAATTAATATAATTAAAGTAATTGAAGTAAATTTTTTTCTGTGTATAACCTTTAGTAAATCAAATTAAATTGCCTCCTTTTAAATTACTCTGTTAACATTCTATTTTTGTTTTTTGTTTTTTTTTTCTGTTTATTTATTTATTTTTGTAATTATGTTAATTGAAGTTAAAAGAAAAACTTATTCTTATTTAACCAAATAAATGATTAAGAATAAGAGATGCTTTCGTATATTAACTGACTATTTCATTATACTACTATTATGAATATGACAAAATTCTAATTTTATTTCTTTTTTTTTATTTCGGTAGGGGAATTTGGCTTTATATTCACTGCATGTTGTATGAATTGCTAAAATGTTTGTATGAATAATCACATAATTTAATAACTTTTTAATTTAATGAATTTGTTTGCAATTGCTTTATTCCCCCTCCCCCCCCAAAAAAAAAAGCAGCACAAAATTGTTATTTTTATAAACAAATGGGAATAGAAAAAAATAGAGAGAAAAAAAAATATTTTCAAACAACTTTTTAATTTAATTTGTGAAATATTTTGTTGCTTAAAGGAAAAATCAATAAAAATGAATAAAATAAAAACAAATTTTCCACTTTGAAAGAGATTAGGAAAATATGTATATAGAATCTCTGTTAAGTTTTTTTTTTTGAAGCGATAATTTTCAAATCGATGTTGTTGTGGAAAATTTGTGTCTAAATATTGTTGTTGGAAAAAAATTTATGGGAAATAGAGTATTAAATTAATGTACTTTAAAGGATAATGAACTTTTTTTTTAGAATTTGGTTTACATGTTTTTATTTAGGGTAATTAATATGATTTTATCCAATTTTCTTTTATTAAATCTAGTTTTCGAATAAATCGCGTTTTATAAAATTAAGAAGTTTACACTATATATTCACTTCACTAATTTATGAATGAAATTAAAACTTATACATTCATTTTAATAAAATAATTATTGTTTTATTTGCAATAAGTTTGTCTTTTGGTTTGTTTTTTTTGGTACTTTTTTGTTTTAAATTTGAAAACTTTAAATGTGTTATTTTTCGTTCTTAATTTGTACTTTTATGTTTTAAAAAATATTACTTTTTAATGAAATTTCAGAAATTTGTTGATACTTTCTTAAAAATAAAAACATTGAATGAAGGATATCGAGCCCTGATTTCCAAACTATCTTAACTGGTAAAATTTTTAAAATTCGCGTTTTGATGAAAATCTATAATTTGGAATCATTTACATCATCTGTCAAAAATTAATAGACGTAGCTCATACAAAATGTTAGAGCTAGGACCAGTCCCAGTCACTTTAGATAATCCCGGGACATGTCTTGTGTTAGTTCTTTTCCCTCTAGGGTTATCTCTCAGCCACAAATTGTTATTGCGCGGGAGTTACTACATGCTTATAAGCTCTCACTGATTAAACTGGTACTCAACTGGAATTTTGTTGACTGTTAGGTATAAATTTTTACTTAAGTGGAACTTTGGTGGCTATTTGGTGTCAATTGGTACTGTGGGTCCGGTACTATTGCACCATTTGGTACCAATTTTCCGCAGGGATATGTATGAAAAATATATATATTTTAATTAATTTTTTATGAAAATTTTAATTATTTACTAAACTTTGGTACTTTTAATTTTTGAATTCAAAATTTTGCTCAAAATAACTTAGTTGGGAAATACAAAATAGTTAGATTTGTAACATGGGGCTAATTATTCGAATTGTGATTTTAATAAATAGAAGTATTTGTGTGAGGATTGGTACTTTTTTTCTGATTTTATTTTTTTTTGTATAATTTATAGAATTTAGTACTTTTTTTTAAATAAAATTAGAACATTTTTGTTTTTATTTTTATTATTTTTTTAAATTGAATTTTATCACAAATGCTATTATTTTCTATATAATTTTTGTATATATATTTCTATATATTTCTTTTCCCTTTAACATTCTTAGCTAATTTAAATTCGTCTCATAAAGTACTCAAGAAATCCATAATAAAGTATTTAAATAAATATATATTTAAGATAAACTCTAAGACTTTCTTATATACATCAAATATCTTTTAAATATGTTCTATATATTTTTTTATGAATATATTTTAAATATTTCAAAGATTGTTCTTAAAAATATGTGACTTTATTTTCAAAAATAATACCTGGACTTATGCATTTTGTTCTTGCATGGAAATTACTATTTTAATAAAATTTTATTTCCAGTAGGATTTATTTAAAAGTTAATCCAACAATAACATTTTGCTATTGTTTCAGTTGCTATGCTTCAACAGACACACATACACTAAGCATATATACATGTATTTGTTTTTTACAACTATTGTTATTTTTGAATTTCCGTTACACTTGGATAATATGTTTCCTTCCTGTTAAAGCATGTTATTTGTATGCTGTTGTCTTACGTTTACGAATGGGTATGAGTTTTTATTTTAAATAACCCAGTTAATAGTAATAATAATATATCGTTAACCAAAAAAAATTTCAAAATTATTATAATTTAGATTTTTCGATTTGAAATACTCTCACAAGAATTTTAATATTTTTTGATTTGAAGTTTATCAAATTATAATTTGAGTATTATTAAATTAATTATTTAATTTCTATACATGTTGCCCACAAAGTTTATTGGTTGTTGGGTTATGTTGTTACTTTTTTTTTCCTTTCCTTTAATTTTTTATTTTTTACTTAGTTTCCTGTATTATATTTTCAGGGTTTTTGTTTTCAATTGTTCTTTCTATTTTTGTTTTTTGTAAAGAAAAAAAAAAAAAGACCTCTACTGAAAATATCAAAGGTTAACAAAATTCTTAGTAAAGAAATAATACATATTTCCTTTCTGCTTTATAATGAAGCACACAAAAACATAATTTTATAATTTCATTAAATATTGTATTAGTATTTGTATGCTTTTGTTTATTTTTCTACATATGTATGTATATGAACATGTTTTTGAGAAATCCAATTACAATTTTAACCACCAACATAATGAGACCATAAAAACCACGCACAATTATTTGCCAAAATATTATACATCTCATGCGTTTTTGTGGTTTTAATGGTAAATAGTTGAATACAAAACTATTTAACTATAATACAAAATTTAGTTTTTAATATTAGATATTTTCATTTTGATTTATAAGAGAAATTAAATTTACTATAATTGCTTTTATTTGGCTTTTATTTATTTGCTATGAAAAGAATCTTTAGCGAAAATTTTCTTGAAAAGCAAATCGATCCAAAAAATTTTCCATAAAAGACAAATCCATAATAAATTTTTTTAAAATGGAAAATTTTGCGAAAATTTTCTATAAGAAAAAAAAAAAAATAACGAACATTTTATATAAAAAACAAATTTAACGAACATTTTCTATAAAAAGGAATATTTAACAAATATTTTCTATTAAAAGAAAATTTAATAAACATTTTCTATAAAAAGAAAATTTGAGGAAAATTTTCTATAAAAGCGAAAATTTTGCAAATTTTCTCTATAAAATGAAGATATCGTGATAAAATATCAAACAAGATTTTTGTATAAATGTGAAAAAACTATTTTTGATTATTTAACATCTAGAAAAAAGAAAAAACTAAATGTTAGTTTAACTGATTTACAAACCCTAAACAGAAACATCAAAACATTGTACTCAACAATTAAATTCCTAACTAAATTTAAATACTCAACATATATGAGAACTATATTGTTTTGCTACCTTTTTTCCTCCCCTAACCTATATGGAGCAAAAACATTAGATTACAATTTTATTTATAGCACTATCAATTTATATAGTAACTACTGTAAAATTATTTACATTGAAAATGATTCTAACTAAATATAGGTTATACCTTTTCTCTATAACAGTATATACTCAGATTCATTTTCAAAATAGCTTAACAAAATAACATAAAAAAAAAAATAATAATAATAAAACTAAAACCTACAACAAGAACACAAAGTCAATTTTACTTAACACGTTAATAGGATTTCAAACTAAATACTTTAAATACAACACCTGAAAACTTACCTTACATACTTACATGTGTATATGTATGTGTATTTAAGTATAAGAAAATATATAAACCTCCCCAGTAAACAAAAGAATAGAAAGCAAAAAGCGATAATTAAAGTAGATATGTTAAAGGCAAAAGTAAATTTTAAAACTTTAACTTTATCATAATTAAATTAATGTGTTAAAGGCGTCAAAGAAAAACTTAATCGCACACATACCACATACACACACACACACACACAGACAGTGACATTAAAAATGAACCAACGCACCTTAATATAAATAAAAATAAATAGGATTACAATATACTACATACATATATACACAAAGATCCTGTACACATGTATGTACGTATAGCAAAAGCTTTTGTCTTTTTTTTTTTTTGCTTGTTGTCCTTGTCGTTAGTAGAAAACTGAATTATTAAAATGTAGATGATGAAGAATGAATGGAACAGAAAATTATTACCTTTTTTACACTTCAACATGTTTAAATAACAATAATTACAAGAACAACATAAAAATATAATAAAAAGGAATATTTAATCCTTTATAAACGCATACTCACACATTTGTTAAATACATACATATAGACTATGTATAAAACTATAACTATTATTACTTTGTTTTCCATTCATTTATGCATATGAAAGTGTTTCTTTGTGAGTCCTTATGATGCTCAACTTTTTTATTTTCATTTCATTTTTTTTTGTGAATATGTGAACAAGCTCAGAGTGTTAAATGAATTAATTACTGGAAATTGTTTAAAGACTACAAAGAGTGTATAGGAGAAGGATATTGAAATCAGAAAAATATTGTTGTATTTTTGAAAATAATTCTGTACTTGTGTGGCGTTGGAAATATGGCAATAAAATTTCATGTGGTTAGAGATGTATGGTTTCCGAGTTAATTTTTGAGGAGCTAATATTCTTAACAGGTCAGATGGAGAGCGGATAGACAATCAAAGTTGTTCCTATATTTTTCAAAATAAAATCGCCAAAAATACGTTTATGATTTTACAGGAAAAAATTGTATAACTAAGTAGATAATGCTTGTGAATTATATATTATCATGTGTACGTTATTTATTTAGATTTAAGAGATATTTGTTACTTTTCGCTTTTCTTTTTCAAAAAAAGTGAAATATTTTCTTACTTGTAAAATTTATTTTTTGTTCTGATCTGTATTTTTTGTTTTATTTTTTCAAAAATAATCTTAACGAAGATGCATTTAAAGGAAATCCGGAGGCTCTTCAGTCAACACTCTTACCACAAGTCCTATTCAAGCATTCTAAAATTTCCACATTTTTTTTTTTTAAATTTGTTGATAAATTTTTTTATACGCAAACACACAAACGTATTTTCTGATCAATGCCTCTTTAGACGAAATAGTGAACATTTAAATGAAAAATATTAATTTTTGAAATGTGAGGGAGTTTTTTTTTTGTAATTCCTTAATTTTTTTCATAAGTTTTTCTATATTTCAGAGAAATTTCATTGGAATAGCTCTACTTATTAAAATTTTATTTAGGTCCAAATCTAAGTTTTAAAATTTTCTGGATATGGTCAAGAGAAATCTCTTCGCAAACATTATTTGTTTACTGTAACTATCTAAATCTTTCTAGTAAACAAAATTTTATGAGAAAACTTTTAAATTACACATACATTTCAGGCGCGAAACTATGGGGACCAAATAGGCTACTAATGCTGAATATTTTTATTGACTTCGAATCGGAAAATTAGCAAAAAATTAAAATATATGCTGACGGATGGACGGACGGAATTTTCTAAAAAAACATTTTAAATTTATTTCTGTTTTTGCTGCTTTTTCATCAAAAACTAAATGTTAATATTAAAATACCGATAATATCCTTTTCAGAATGAACCCCAAATGGAGAGACAAACGGAGGAATATTACAATTCATCCGAATAAAGTCCTTATAAGTAATAAGAGAGAAAATAAACTGTAATCATTGCATTATTGATAAATCCTTTCCCTGAATTAAGTTATTTTTTCCACTTCTTTTACCTTATAAAAACGCGTATTTCTGCTCGCATCAGAATTGGTAAGACAAATAATTTTATAAGTAAGCTGAGCTTATGATCTTTGCAAATATGTAAAATCTTCTGCTTGCACTGAATTTTCGATTTTTAAATTCAATTAATTAAAAATTTAAAATTTTTTTAAAATCGTTTCAAAACTCAAATAGTTATTCAAAACTTTTTAAAGTTTAGCAACAAAATATTTATATAAATTTAGGTTTCTGTTCATATTTTAATTACATTTTATTTGCTGCATACTTTTTGGGGCAAAAATTAAAAAAAAATTTAGCAAGTTATTCTAGATAAAATGGAATAAGTTCAATAGTTTTTAACTCAATTAAATTTTGTTATGATACCTTTAAAAATACATACTACATTGTAAGATTTTTTTATAGAAAAAAATTTAATAAATAAAAAATTTAAACTCATAGATATTATATTAAGAGAATGCTAAAAACTAAATGTTATTTTTAATGTTTAATAAAAATAATGCAATTCTCTGCTTAATAATTTACTAAGAAATTAATGTAATCTATTTAATTTAATATTCATTACAAATTGTCTCACAAAAAAAAAAAAAAAAAAAAAAAAAAAATAAATGTCTCTTTAATTCATTAGCAAATAATTTATTTGTTTCCAATAAAAACTTTATTCTAATACTCCTTTTAAAAAATATTTTATTAGAATTTAGTTTCAATAAAATAGAAAAAACAAACAAATAAATATTAGATTGCGTGTCAACAATTTGTAACAATGAATGAAGTCTTTACAATTTATTTATGTGCATGAGTATGTGTTATTTCATATCAACTATTTATGTTTGTGTTTGTATTTGTGTTTTTATTTCTATAAATGTTAGTAATTATTGAAGTATTAAATTATTATTCCCTTTTGTTTGATATATCATCCATTGTTTGGTTTGTACGTTCATTAAATCATTCAGAAATATTCAGACAATGACCACAAACATTTCTACTCAGTTGAATATTCATTTCATTGCCATGTTAACTAGTTTATCTTTATTCAATTTGGTTTTCCTTTGAATTTAACTTTTTTTCATTTTGGGTTTAAACGTGTCATTTTTTTTTGTTAACAAACTTGTATTTCCCTTGTAAGTGAAAAACTACTACTATTACTATTTAGTAAGTATAATATGACATGGTATTATTTGTATATTGGCCAGCCCTTTTTCCAGGGGTCTAAACAACCTTTTTCAGCTTTTTATGTGTTTTTTGTTTTGTTTTCTTTCTTGCTGTTTAGTTTAAAGTTACATACATATATCTGTAAATGTGTATGTAGATGTATGTAAATATGTGCAAATGTTAGTGAATTACGTGAGTATGTGTTTCACTTTGTGATATGTCATATGTGTGTTTACATATGTGTGGATGTGGTTATAAAACATTTCCTTTTTATCAACACTACTACTTTTTTAAAGGAGATATACTCAGTTTTATATAACATTTGAATTTTAATATAAAAATAAAAAAAAAACTATATAACTAATAAAGTTTTTACTGAACCTTGTAAAATAAAATTTCAAACATGGAAATATTATTGGAATTAATACCCTAGAAAATTCATCAATGTGTATAACCATTTCTTCTTTTGGATATATAGAGTGTCTTAGCAAGTCTTTATTATCCATTTTTACTTATTTACTTGTTTAAAAAATATACTTATATTTTATTTAATAATAAAAAGCTTTATCTCCTTGTTGTGTAGGATGATGTTTAAAGCAACCTTTTCATATCAAACACGCATAAAATACTGTCAAATGTCACATTTAATACTAATTTCTATAGTATTCTACAATAATGCGGGTCTTTTACGTTTTTTTTTGGTGTAAGAAAAAAAAACTCCTAAAAATTTAATTTAATGCTTAAATAGTTAGTTAAAAATTCATATAACATTTTAAATAATTTGGTGATAACTAATGGCAACATTTTGAGGCTGTGTAAAGGACACTAATACCTTAAGTAGGGTCTGTGAACAAAAACAGATGTGTGTTAAGGGTACAACAGAGAAAATTACTTACAACATCTTTAATTTAGTGAGTGTAATATGGTTTGGGTATAAAGAATGTTTCAATAGAATGGGAAATATTTACAAATGAGTGTTTTAATTCTTATAACATTGTAATGATATTTAAAATGACTTATTGGTAAGAATGATTGACTTTAATCTGAATATCAGTATTTATTTTATAAGCTTTGATACTATTTAATTTTTAGATATCTTAAAGGAAACAAATTTTGTTCGTTTTGAAGTCTTAAAATATTAGTATTTTTTTGTAGCTACAGATTCCTAATAGGTCAAAAGGGTAGTGACCGGTCCTGCAAAGTTGGCCACCTCGGGTATGTCATGTTTTGGCGTAACAAATTTAAAAATATCCTAATTTGGCTAGAGTAAGCCAAGTTTCTATTAAGTTTTAGGAAAAAAAAATAAATAAAAACTCTTTACTCAAATATTTGAGATCTAAAAAAATGTAATTTGATCGCAAAATTTTCGAATTTTAGCATTTTTGCGTTTCATTTTTAAAAATGGTGTTAATAAATTTTAAACAAATTTTGTGACAGTTTATTGAACTTTTAGTATAATAAAAAAATTTATTACTTTTGACAAGAATATACCCAAAATTGCAATTCATATTTAAACTGCTAAAAAATGGAACTTTTTCATTGAAATGGTCACCCAGTCTTTAAAAAGAGCATATATATAACGGGGATTTACATCAGCAAAAAATTTGATTTTTTAGGAACTATCCAAATCCCATTTTTTCAGAAGTCCCATAGATATTGATGGAAAACTTTTAACAACACACAGAAATAATAAAATTTCGTATTCTATTAATAAATTTGTAAAACCAAATATTTTTTTTACTGAAATTGGACTTATCACTGAATTAGTAAAATCAAACATTAAAATTCGTAAATGATTAATTAAAAAATTTTCATTTTTTTTATTAAAATATTTTTACTATTTATAAATTTTAATATTTGAATATACAAAAAAATCAAAAAATATTTTCATAAAATCAATAAACTAATTTTTAAAATTTTAGTACATATTTAGACAATATTTTTTATTGATTTTATAAAATGTTTAATAGATTCCAAAATCATTATTTTTACTTTTATTGCAAAATTTGTAATTTTATATATATTTAACATATAAAAAGTATTTACATAATTTCAGTCTTCAATAATTG
>MINK01006443.1:0-29109 GCA_001735545.1 Phormia regina
TTTTTTACATCTTTGAAAGCTTAGCTTAGAAATCTTGAACAAATTTAAATAAAATTTTAAAGAAATTGTTATTGCATGTGTCTATTGTCACTTTATTGAGCCTTTGGTAGTCGTAGAGGTGATTGTGAGTGAAAATGATGCCTCCATGTAATCATTGAGATTTCATCTCATGTTAAAATGTTTTGTCACGTAGCTAATAAAGTGACTAGTGGTACTCTAATATAGGTAGTTGGTTAAGCAACAGCCGCCATAATCTGCTGGGGTATTTAAAAAGTTTTATAAAATTTTAATATTTTTTAGATTAAAGAAAAAGGAAAATTAATGTCAAATATATTTTTTTTTTTATATCTTTGGAAGCTTAGAAATATGAAGTTTTAAATTTAATTTAAATAAAATTTTAAAGAAATTGTTATTGCAAGTGTCTATTGTCTCTTTATTGAGCCTTCGGTAATCGTAGGGTTGATTATGTGTGAAAAAGATGCCTCCATGTAGTCGTTGACGTGACCTCTTAGGACAAGTTTATGTTAAAGTGTTTAGTCACCAAAATCTGCTGGGGTACTTAAAATGTTTTTAAGATTTTTTTTTAAATATTTTTTAAAATTGTAATACATATTTTTTAAATTTAGAAAAAATAATAAATAAAATAATGTCGAAGAATTTTTAGTAATAAGAAGTTTCTCTTAAATTTTAAATAAATTTTTATAGTTTTGATTATATATGAAATGTTTCTAAAGTTTGTACTGGCGTTTTATATAACAAAATTATCTTTAATTTCATGAGTTTAATAAAAAAAAAAAATGTCCTTTGATTTTTTTAATTTTGATAGAATTTTTTCTTTAAAAAGTAGTTAAGGAAACAATTTTAAAAATTCCAGATTATTACGTGGGAATTGCGGCAATTAAAACTAATAATAAAACATTATCCCAAGTATACGTTCTTATGTGAGAAATCTAATCTTTAAATTGATTAAAACTGATAACAACATCTTGCATCAAATACCAACTCTTTATGGTACAGCGTATACAATTCCAATAAGTCCATAAAATTATTATTTTAAAGCGAGTTTTCCCAGGGAATTTGGACAGTTTGTTTCGTGAAAAATCTGGTCTCAAAATTGTTTAAAACTTATATAGATCTAACACCAAGTATCTATAAACTTTTTATGATTTTTATTAGAATTGAAATTCTCTCGACTTGAACAATTTGTTGATAAAAGACTCGATTTGGAACGATGTCAATCAAAAGCCGATTGTTATTATTATTACATTTGACGATTTGCTTTTGGCTTGAATTTTTAATCAAGGTTATGCCTTACGAAAAATATAGCTGACTTTAATTTAATTTTATTATGAATTTTCTGAGACCGCTATTTAATGCCATTGTAATTGTTGTTGCAGTTGAAGTTTTAGGCAAATAAAGCACAGCTTTAAATATAATAAAATCTGATAATATTTCTTAAATTCTGTCTGAACCTTATACTCTGAAATAGGCATCAAAAATCATAAACGACAATTTATACAATTTTTAAAATTGTGATTAAAATTTTCATTTATTTTATTAAATTTTTGGTTGTCTTACCGTCCCACAGTGTTACATTTATTATAACTTCAATAAACGACAAAAATACGAAAAAAAGTTTATTTTATGATAACATTATGGACAAAAAAATTAAGAATAGTGGAAAGTATATACAGCACGAATTATGAATTTTCAAAGGCGGAATATTTGAATTTTATTTCAAAATGATTGTGAAGAAATATGTTAACTTTAACTGTTAACACTAAAAATATTGATATGATTTTTTTGGTATTAAATAATAAATGTAATTAAATTTTTTATTTTATAAATTATTAAGAAAAAATAATTATTGAGAATATTTTTTTTATTTTTAAAGAGTTTCTAAAGAGTTTCTATTAGAAAATACGACTTGGGTATAAGAATATAAAATTATATTTGAAAATACTTGGAAGCGAATTTTTGCAAACTTTTAAAATTTTAGAAAAAAATGTGCTGTAATTCATATTTGATTTTTTAACTATTTCATAATTTTAAAATATTAATTAAATTTGTTATACAAATATTGTACTAAGACTAATGTGATTATATCCTGCCACATTTACATATATTTAAGGCATTATTTATTTTAACAAAATTTTTAGAAAATATATCTGAAATTCATACAAATTCATGGGAGTGGCAGTAATACTTTCCTCTTATTTTTAGAGGACATATTTTTGGACTTATCTTTTAATAGAATATTAAATTTCAGTTAAAAATCTTCAAAACATTAAAAAGCTTTCAAATGTAACACTGCGCGTCACTATAGGAATAACTTTAAAATACAGAATTCATATATAAAACCTCAAAACTAATGCAGCAGCTATGAACCGGCTTAAGATTTCGTTTTTTTTTTTTTAGTAAAAAAAGAGAAAAAATGATTTTCAAACATTTTTGATGAAAATTTTGTTTGAAATCTGAACAACAATTTTAATAACAATTCTAAAACAAACGAAAGGTTTTTATAATAAATTTAAAATATTTCTACAAGTTTTTAATTTAAAATTTTAAAAGTTAAAGGGATTATATTGAATAAGTTATTTCAAAACTAATTTTCTAAGAATTCATTCTTTTAAATTTAATTTTGTTTACTTTATCTTATATTAAATTGAAATTAATTCCTTTTAACATTCTGCATTAAATTTGAAATTTTTTTTTGTTAATTAAAATTTTATTCTTTATCAAATTATTATTATTTTAAATTTTGTTATATTTTTTAATTTCATGTCGCTTTAATAAATCTTATAAACAAAAAAATACTTTTGGTCTCCTCAAATTATGTCGTTTTTTTTTTCAATTTTCTCTAAAACATTTAAGTGGAATGAAGTAAAAAATTATATAATATATATTTTTTTCTTTTTAGTTTAAAAATAATAGAAATTAAAATAGAAATTAAACAAATACAAACTAGAAAAGCTATTTAAATGAAAAAAATATTAATATTATTATAACTTTTTTTCTTTTGTTTAATAATTATTACGAATATATAATGTTAAAAGAGATCGCAAGTGTAAAAAATAATATTAAAAAAAAAAAATTACTAATTGAAAGAATTATTTTTAAATATATTTTGTTTTATAATTATTACTGTTTTTTTTTTTTTAATTTTTATACAATAAACAAGCTTTGCAAAGACACACAATACCAAAAAGAAAATAGAAATTATTTTTATTTAATTATAGTTTTTTTTTTTTTCGTTTAGTTTTTTTATTTGTTTTATAGTTTAAGCGAATTAAATATTTCATTTGTTTTATTTATTTTTAAAAAAGAGGACGGCTTTTTTTAAGAAATTATTATAGATGTTTTTTGTGTTTTTTTATTAAACAATAATTTATTATTATTTTTGGCTAAATGTTTACAGAGGATCTTTAGGAAAAATTTGAAATTTTGAAAGAAAATTTTAAAAATTTTTATAAAGATAATAAAAAATATTTGTTAAATATTTTATTAAGATTTAAAAAATTAGCTTTAATAGATTTTTTCCTTTCTAATTAAGAAATTTATAACAAATTAATAATATTAGTTACCCCTAATTAGATTACTTAGGGACCATAAAGTGGTTGTATTTAATATGAATATTATAATAACAAAACCAAATTGTTTGTTAATTCTTTAAAAACAATTTATATATTTTTTTTTTTGTTAAGCCTAAAGATCACCCAGTAAACCTTTTTTTAAGTGCATTTTTATATTAATTTCTTAGATTTTTAAATTCATTTATTATTTTATTTAATTATTAATTATTTAAAATTGTTTGCAAAGCTAAATGCAAGTTTGAAGGTGTAAATATTTTTATTTATTTTTTTTCTTCTAACAAGTTTTGGTCTGTGTGTGGTGTGTAAATTTTATTATTTTTATTTTTTTCAATTCTGTCAACAAAATATATTTTTCTAAATATTTTTTTTTATATTATTTTCTTGTTATTTACAAGTGCTTTAAATATATCATCACTTCTTTGCTTTTTACTCTTTCTTTATACTTCTTCCTTATCATTTTTCCCTTTAAACGTTTTTTTTTATGTTATTGTTTTTTTGTTTTTCTCTCTTTGTCATCTTTTTGACTAGTTAAACTATTTATATATTTTTTTATTATTATTTATTTTTTTTATTTAGTGTTATACACAAAAATCACAAAAAAATTAAAAACAAAGCTTACAAACCCCCATTTTTTTTCTATTCTTAATTTTCTTTGCTTTTCTATTTCTATGTTCGTGTCATCTTAAAACATTTTCACATTGCTATCACATAGTGTTTCTCAAAAAATTAAAAAAAAAAAATATATAGTTTTCTTTAAAATTCTTTTGGTTATTTTTTTTTCTTATAATTCTTTAGGAGAGAATATGTTTTTTTTATCACTTGTGTTCAATTTACACTCTTAACAAATTGTTGTAGGCTTTTCTCTTCATTTGGTTGCGTTTTTCTCTTTTGATTTCACACTTTTTTTATTTAATAATAAAATATTGAGATCATTTATAAATGCTCTTTATTTTGTAAATAATAATTTTTAATTACAACAATTTGTTTCTTTTTTTCCCATTAATTTAAAACAAAAATTCTTACTAAGTGTCAATGTTTTATCTAGTTGATGAGAGAAAAAATTGTATAGATAAAAAGTAAATATTTCTCTTAATTAAAAAGGGGCCATAATAATATTTGACTACAGAGCATAAAGAGAAATGTATCAGAATTTTATTATTTTAATGATTTTTATTTTTAATTTATTTATTTCTTTTTTGTTTTAGCTTTACGGAGCATAAAAAGAGAAAATGTGAAATTGTTTCGATTTAATACTTTTTTTATTTTGTATTCATAAGAGCCTTTTCCTAATAGTTAGTTTTTTTCCTATATTTAAATCTTTTCAAGACTTTTTTAATTATATTTCATTTCGCAGTTTATCTGGTTCTAAAGACCATCCAAACCAAAAACCAAAAAAAAAAAATATAAATATAAATATTCTTGATATTCTTACTTGGGAATGTCAATGCTACTACATGATATCAAGCCATTTCCTGTCCAAAATTCTATTTTGTAAAATCAGAGAACAGAAAAAGTTGTGAAATATTCTGAATCTTGAAATATAATATTAAGAATAAGGCACGTTGTTTTCCTTTTATAATTTTTATTTTTCTCTTTTAGAAATATATTTCTACAAAGATTCTAATTCATTGAAAATATTCTTCTTTATCCATTCCAATATTTTTATATCTCTCTCTCTCTCTCATAAAAATTTATACTTTATTTCACTGCTCTTAAACATTTTATCACAATAAGTTTCCAATCCTTTGTTATCAGTTAAAATAATACTTTCTCTTTTATATAATAAGCTCTTAAAAACATTTAAAACGATTTGTGTTTCTTCCTACGTCTAATATATTTTTCGCTTAATTAAGTTCTATTATTAAGAGAGAGATAACAGTTATGAAATGAAATGGAATTGCTTGTTCTCCCACAACTTGGGTAATGACTAGAGAATAATTTCAATTAAATTAGCCCATGTAAAGGTGTTGTTATATAAGAGCAATTAAATTCCAATCTAGATTGCTATTGATTACTATTATAAAAGGAAGATATTAAAATAATTATTTGCCCTGTTGCTTTTTGTTTTCTCTAAATATGCTCTTATTTATATTCAAAGCCTTTGTTAAATTAAGAGAAATATTTAGATTTTAGTATACTTTTTTTCTGTAGTTTGTTATGGTTTTTTTGGACTAGTTTTATTATCTTTAATTTGAGATTAAATTCCCTTTTTTTTAGTATGCTTTAGACCCTTTTTTTTATTGCTCTCACTCCTAATACCTTCTTGTTCTATTGTTCTAACCACCTATTATTCTCTCTCTCTTTTGCTGTTTTGCTTTGTTTTTTGTTTTTTTCTTTTTCTTTTCTTAAATGTGTATGAAGAAAGCTTTAATTAATTTTTTTATTATTCATATTGTTTGAAATAATTTTAGTTTTTTTATCTTAGTTTCAGAGTTTGTGTTCGTTTTTTTAGTTTGTTTGCTAACTTTGTTTTTGTTGTTATTAATATTTTATAATAATTTTCTTTGTTTTTTTATTAGTTTTATTAGTTAGTTTACTAATTTATATATATATTTTTTTTATCATAATGTATGTATATAAAATTGGTGCTAATTATAATTATTGATTTATTGCACATTTAGCTCACAATTAGTTTCACATTTTTAGTTTGCCTATTTTTTTTTTTACTTTTTTTATATATTTTCTTATTTTTTTGTTTTGTTTCGTATATTTAAATTATGTTTAACTTTTTAGTTATGTTTTTGTTTTCTTTAACTAATGCTGACTTGTTTTATTTCGTTTTTATTTTATTATATAAAAATAAAAAAATAATTAAAAGAATGCGTTTTAAACCCAAGTTTGTTTTATTCTTTTTTTATCTAGGATTTTTTTAATATAATAAAAAGAAAAGCTTTTTTTCCCCAATTCATTTTATTATGATTTCTTTAAGAATGTTTGTTTAGTTTAATTATATTTAGTTTTTTTTTAATTTTTTATGTTTTGAAAAAATGCATAGTTTTATTATGGTTGAGATCATTCAGTGTTTTGAAATTTACAAAAAAATAATAAAATAAAAATTAATAATTATAATATTAAAAATTTGCATTTTTTTTAATAAATGTTATAAATGTTTTTGTTTTCCCCTAAAAAAAAGCTTTTCTCTTTAGTTAGACTACAAGCAGAAATTCTACATATATTTCTCTAATATATAAAAAAAACATTTTATATGTCACAAGAAAATCTACGCAGTTATTGGTTTTATTTTATTTTTTATATAAAGATAAAAAAGTTTGACTTAACTTATTAAAAAAAAAACGACTAAGAAAATTCAAGATCATTTGGAAAAAAATCAAAGATTATTTTAAATAATAAAAAAAAAATCACATTCGTGCTGATATTTAAACATTAAAAACAAAACATAAAGAATTTATTCACTTCAACCGTTTGTATAAATTTAAAGCTCTTTAATTGATTTCTTTTCAATTTTTCTTATTCCTAACTCTAATCAAATTTTCTAGGCCTTTAATGTTACTCTTTTTATACATGTTAGTGATTCTTTTGTTTTTAATGTTTGTTGCTGTCATCGATTATATCATCGATGTTGATGGGTACGCATGTGCAGCACGAGATTATGTTTATGCTTTGATTTCTTGTGACAAATGGGACACTCAAACTTGGGTTCAACGCCGCACTCAAAACGTACATGTCTATTAAGGCTATGCGGACGTGCATAAGAATTACCACAGCGTTCACAGGTGTAAGCGCCACCCCAAGAGGTAGAACTGCCACCCGAGCCACCTGAACCACTAGCACCAGTAGCGCCTGCACTACCAGGACCAGCTACACCCTGACCACCCATCATGCCACCAGAACTACCACCACTACTGGAGGGTGTGTGGGGAGCCACTATAGTTGAGGTAGAAGCACCAACAATGGCCGAACTACTCGATGGCGTTAGAACACCTGAACCCGATGCACCACTACCAACCGGAGCTCCGGCCATCATACCTGAGCCACTGGAGACACCAGCTCCTACACCGCCGGCCCCACCGCCAACACTACTTGTACTGTAACGGCGTGAGGGCGAGTCAGCTCCGGTTGGAAAGTTCATGAGAGCATGATGGGCTGCGGCAGCCACATGTTGGGCTTGGGTTTGATGGTGTAGACTATGATGTGGTCCCTGGTGGGACGTTGCTACTGCTGCTATGGTTTGTAAGGCCGCTTGTTGTAATTGTGTAGCTGGAGGCATACCTGATGATCCTCCGGCAACTGCTGCTGCTGCTGCTCCACCACTGCTCATCATAGCGGCCGCCATGGCTGCGGCCGTCTGTTGATCACCCTTGGCTGCAACAACTGCGGCCTGTTGTAAGGCCATCGAAACGAGATTTAATTTAAAATGGCTACTTAAGCGCAAATCACATGGTTGCTCACTCTCCTCATCATCATCGTCTTCCTCGTCCAAACTTCGACCAACACCACTCGTCGAGGGTTTATGTTCCAAACCACTTACTACCAATTTATGTTCATCCTCATCATCATCATCGTCATTATCATCTAAACCCGCACTGGGTTCATATTTTATAACACCCGACGACCCCGTAGGCAAAGGGCTGGTCTGTGGACTGGTTTTCAAGCGTATACTACTCTGACGTCTTCGATGTAAAAAACTACTGCTACGTAAGGGAGTAGATTCATCTATGAGAGCGCAAAATTACAAAACAAAAAAAATGCAATAGAAAAAGAGAAAAGAAAAATAAATTTAAATTATTAGTTTTTTTTATTAAAAATATTTTCAAATTTTAAGAAAACGGTAGTTTAAAAAAATATATATTATTTTTAAAATTTAGGATAAAATTAAAATTAACGTAAAAATTATTAAAAAAAAAAGAAAATTTAAAGTTATAATTTAAAGAAAATTAATTTTACCATGATAGTTTAAATAAAAGTAATTAATAAAAAAAATCCAGCAAAATTCTTGTGATTTTTAAAACTTAATATAAAAATTATTAAACAAATTTAATTAGAAATCAATTTTATTATTATTATTTTTTAATATGTAACAAAAAATTATTTTATTTTTATAATAAAAATTTTGCTGATTTTTTTTTTTTGTATTTTTTTAAATAAAAAATAATTTCTTATGAATTGGTTTAAAAAAAAAACAGTTGGTTTTAAATGTTATGTTTTTGTGTTTTAAATGATTAAAGTGGTTTTGTTTTTGTTTTTTTGTGCTGGCAGGAATATGTGATGCTAGAATTTAATTGATTATTATATGTAAAATTTGTACGATTTTTTAAATATTGTTTTTGTTTTTTTTAATAAAATGTTTTAGACATTTTTATACGTTTTGATTTATGAGTGTGAATTGAAAAATGCATTGTTTTTAAAGCCTTTTTGTTTAAACAAATTAAAAGTAAACAATAAAATATATGTTTAAAAAAAATGTTAGTGACAACAAAATTAATTTAATGATACGTTTGTTTAAATATTTATAATGCTATAAGAACGCTTTTGATATTTATTTTATATAAATGTATTTAGAACAAACACTCTTTTATTATAAATACAAATAGTAGCATACTTTACAAGGTAGAAAAATGTAATTTAATATTTTTTTAAATAAATTGAGTATTTATTTTTTGGGCTTTAAATAAAATTGATCAAAAAAGGTTTTATAAAATATTTAATGATCTCAAAAAAATATATAAATTTTTTGTTTAATATTTTGTTAATATATTTCAAAGATTTCAAAACCTTTTTTTTCAGTATTAATATAAATATTTATATGTGTTTCAAAAAAAACTCAAAATCCTAAATGTAGACTAGATTAACATAATAGATATGAACACCTTTTGCCAAATCTTTTTAGCTTCATATATGGGTTGGTCATATGTTTTAGTGAAAGAATGGATTGAAAACCAAATCATTTTTTTAAAGTAATTTCTTTAACTTCATATCTGTAATAATCTATGAAGAAATAAAAAACCCTCCAAAAAATACAAATAATTTTCCAATCATGTTTTCTCTTTACAGAGATTACTTATGAAACTATTCATCTTTTAAATCCAAAAACAGGCCAAATTTTTAAATTTCTATCCGACTTCAAAAATACCAGGAATTATATATAATTTCCTAAGCTTTTTTAAAGCTTTCAGGCGATATAGAAAATTTCAAAAATTATACAACTTTTTGTTCTTTAATCAAATATTGAAATTTCTTTCAGAGAACATAAATAAATTCCTCATAATTCGTCTCTTTCTATAGCTTTTCGTAGTTCCCAAATGATATGCAAAATTAAATATTAAATATAAAACTGTATCGTATAGAGCGAATAGTTTTATAAATCCGAAGATTTATGTGAAATTTTAAGTCAATTTTAGTTTTAAGACCCCAGAAAAATTTTACAACACGTTCTAAAATCATTAGTTCGAGAACTGTTGTAATCAGAACCACTTCAAATTCTTTTAAAACATAGAAGCAGTGTAGTGTGCTTAAGAACTTATTCTGTATGACTTCTTCATCACTTCTGAAAACAAAATAATGGGTTCTGTTTAAAAGACTTGCATAGGAAATAACTCCCCAGGAAAAATGTTTTAAAATCATTAGGTCTAGAACTATAATTAATTATCAGAACAACTTCAAATTCGTTTATAACATCCCCAGAACTAGTGGCATCACAACCAATTCTTCACTAATGAAGTAGAAACTATTTGTGGTTCTAAATTCGTTTATAAATAACATTTTAGCAAATTTGTGCTTAAGAACTAATTCTGCATGACTTCTACATCACTTCTGAGAACAAATTTATAGGTTCTCGAATGAATTCCTAAGAACTGTTTAAAAAATTTCACAAATTCCGAAAATGAAAAAAGTATTTACAAAATTAAATTTAATTTAAAAGTGGGCTTTAGGAAATAGCCCGTTAGAATAAAAATTATTTATTTCCAAAATTAAATTTAATTTAAAAGTGCGCTTTCGGAAATAGCCCGTCAGAATAAAAAAAACAGGTTCTGAAAAAAAATCTTTGACGACAGAACTAGTTCTGGAACCGGTCCCTAGTTAGCTATTACTTCTACAGAACTAGTTCTGGAGATGACAATTTCAAACAAAAACCATTGATCGTAAATCCAAGGAAGAAAAACTATTAACTAATTTCACCTGTTCTGGAACTAGTTATGTTATATATTTTAATAAAACAACTTCCTAGTGTTCCTTTAAATCGGTTGAATTAATTATTTTTCCTAATTGATTTCATTTTTAAGTAAAAAATACAGCAGCTAGTTAGTGCTGATATTTGTAACGCACAGAAAAAAATATAATCACTTTCTGAAACGATTTAACGATATCTGTCCTTCCGTCAGTCTAACCAACTTTCTGCTCATGTAAACTTTGTAATCAAAATACAGATTGTAATTTTAATTACATGTCAATGAAATTTTGCACATGATCTTCTAGTAGATCAAAAATGAACACTATTGAAACTGTTTATGATCGGTACAAAATTTGACATAGCCCCCATAAAAATATCCTCCTGGAATATGCATTTTATAGTTATAAATCCTTTCAATTATATATCGATATAATTCACTTATATAAGATATAAATGTTTGTGACAAATTTTATTTATGAAATTTTAAAGTACAAAATCGCATATATATGTTAGTGTGCAAATAATATAATGCATATGTATGTTTTAAAATATTTATTACAATTAATGCATATAACGGTCCATCAAAATTGGCCACATATTGATGAGCATACACCATGGTGTAGACTGGCAATCATATTGTCGGGAGAAAAATGTAATTATTTTCTTAAATATTTCCTTCTATGATTTAGTACAGATCTTTTATTAAGTGCATTAATTTTGAGGACGAAAATTTCGCTTTTATAGGGCACATTTAGGGAATAAATTGTATAAAATTAAATTTAATTTTTTATCTTCTCTTAGTTTCAATACTCAAAGTACTATACTTCAGAATAACAAAATTTGTCATGACATTTTAATGTCAGTCAGTTTTGCACACTAAATGTTACAGAATTTTAAAAGATAAAAGTTTACGAAAACCATTCATAGTATAATGAAGTAGGTATAACAATTATACCCCCAAGTCCTCTAATTTAAATATTTTTACGGCCTGTTCCAAGATGTCGAACGAAAAGTTTGTGCCGACATTTTATATGGAAAATAACAAATTAATTCAAAATTTTTTCTATTGTTTATTGTTGTTATTGTTTTATTTTTCGATCGACATCTTGGGACAGGCCGCTAATTTATTTAAAGTATTTAAATACTTAAATAGGTATTTAATATTTAAAATTAGCTTAAAACTTTATGCCACTAAAATTAATTAATTTATTTATATTTTTTTTAAATTTATATTTATTAAAAATTCAAATTTTCTTGAATTTTTCTTCCATATAAATTTATATTTAATGTTCGACTTGACAATTTACACAAAATTGCTTTAAATAACATTAATTGTGGGCAATTTGTGTTTATTTAGTCTTAGTCGATTTTATTTATTATAAAAAAATAGTGAAGCATGTAGAATATATTTTCTATTTTACATGCATTTTTGTTTAAAAATAATTAAATTCATAGATTAACTACTAGATAGAAAGAAAAAAATAAAATTCTGTTGCAAAAAATATATTATTATTATTATTATTGAAAAATTCATTGAATTGCTGTCCTATTTCAAGGATTTATTACATTTTGGCTAGAGAATTTCTTATCTAGTTGTTAATCTATAATTAGGGTATTCAAAGCTTTTTTCGTATTTGGTGTAAAGTTTCAAATTAAAAAAAATTAAAGAAATATCTTTGTACATTATTATTTTTAATTTTTTTTTAATAATTTTTTATTAATAAATTCTTATAATGAAGATTATTTGTTAATATTTAAATTTAAATATTTAAAAGTGAGTTCATTGTGAACAATTTAAACGTTTAGGAAAATTGTTAATTTATTATGAATATCAAATAATTATGAAATTAAGGTTGCACTGAATGCAGCAAAGTTAAATTAATTTAACAAATTATATTAATAAGATTATTTGGTCTTGATTTAGAAAACAAAATGGCACATGAAAATCTTTTTAAGAAACTTATTTCAAACCTATTTAAATTACAAAAAAAAATCTATTTTAGAGAGAAAAAAATATGAAGCAATAAAATTTTAAATATATTTAAATACTTCATTTTAAGAATAGGACAACACCTAAGACTTAAATTTTAATATATAATCTTTTAAATCTTTTAATAGGCCTAGAGTTTGAAAATACTACACCAAATATGAAAAACTTGTTAACCACAAAGTTTAAAAAAAAAAATAAAATCAGAAATATTTTTTAATATAAATTTTAAAGTTTTACTAAAAGTGTACAGTTTAAGTTAACTTTGACATATTTTCAATAAAATATAACATAAATAAATTTCAATACTAACAAATAAATTTCATTCAAAATTTATATCCATAACTATTAAAATATTTTGCTTTACTTTCAATAGAAAAACATATTAAAAGATTTATTAAAATACAAATTTTTATGACAATTACTTTAATTTAATTAATTTCATAAAAACTCGTTTAGTCATTCTTTTAGTTTTCAAATCCGATTCAGAAAAATGTGTTAAAAATTAAAATCCAAATCAGTACATCAAACAAATTATTACAAATAAATTTGTATAACAAAATATTTTTTAATACAAATTTTATTTACAAATAATTTGATTATTGTACTAAATCAGGACTTTAAATTATATTTAAAAAAAATGTATATAAATCCTTTTTTCAGTTTGTATATAATTTTAAAATTAATTTTCACACATATTATAGAATCAGGAATTTATTCAAATTAACTTTTAAACTATACACAAAAATTTGAGAAATTCTCTGCAGAATTTTTTTTTTTTTTAAAGAAAATTTTAAATATTTTCTTTTTTAAAAAAAGAGAGACAAATATAAATTAAATACGCATGCACTTAAAATTTACAAATTTTTTTTTTTGAAATATTATCTATTTATATTTAAAATATTAAAAAAAATCATAACTACATAAACAAAATTAAAATTAAATTATTAAAAAAAATAAATAAATAAATAACAAAAAAATAAATATAATTTACCTGTTGACAAAATAATATAGAAATTAAAACAAATTTTAAATATTTTGTGGGAGAGGGATGGTGAAGATTTAAATAGTAAAAGAACCGGAAACAGCAGCAAATTTTAAAGAAATTTTGATTTTTGTTAACATAAGATCAAAGCCAATTGTTGTATACACTGAATACAGGTAGTGAGAGAGAGAGTATAAATGAGCAGCTCTCTTATTTAATTTGTTTTTAGCTTCCGTTTCTTTTCAAAAATTGGGAGAGAGAAAGAGAAAATATAAAAAATAAAAGCTGAAAAAAATATAAAAAATAATAAACAAATAATAACAAAATATGTTTTGGTTTTTTTCAGATAAATTTAACTACAAACAACTCAAATTACATACAAAAAGTTTTTCTTTCACTAAAAATTCTATAAAATATTACATTAAAATATTATTTAGAAATATACAAAAATTAAATAGGAAATATTTTTCTAGCTGGTTTGGTTTTGATTTTTACTGAAGAATCCTTTTTTAAGTAGAAGTAGTAGTAGTAGTGGATATACATAAATTTGTTTTTTTTTTTTTTAATAATTTAAGGTTTTGATTTTTTTTGTTCATAGGCTGCTAGAAGAATAGGCATGCATTATTATACTCTTTAAAAAAAAGGAAAAAAAAGAAAAGAAAATAGAAATTTATAATAATTATTACTTTTAATTAAATAAAAAATTTTACGTTTTTTTTTGGATTCTTTTGTTTGTTTGATAAGACATTGTCCAGTCCCCCTTTTCTTTTTTGCTATGAAAACCATTTAAAATATTAGTTTTAGCTACAATCCAACGCTAATTAAGAGTTTACAGTCTGAAGCATATGCTTATGTACATCTACATACACTCACATATATTAAATTCAATATTGTGTTTTTAGTATTAAAGGTGCTTGAAACAAAACCACGTCCTCTAGCACAGGCATACGGAACAAGGGTTCAATTTAAGACACCTAAAAGAAAAAATTGGTTAGTAAAAATTATTCTTACAAAAAAATTGTTCTTAACAAAATAAAAATAAAAAATAATAAAAGTTAATGGGTTTTTTAAGGATAACAGGATTGAAAGGATTAAAAGGATTTGAAGGTGGGTTTAGTGGGAAATGATTTTGGGATGTTTTATGAAATGATATGTAGGTGTGTCTTTTTTCTCCTTTTTTTTGGGGGGTGTATAGAAATAAAAAGTCTTTTTTGTTTTATTTTTTTGTAATTTTTTTAATATATTTTACATATTAATTTATATTTATTTAATTAATAATTCAAAATTTTTTTCAATATAGTGTGTTTTAATTTTTTTGTGTGTGTGTGTTGGGTAAGTGTAAGAATATTTCAAATTTTTATGTTATGTTATGTTTATGTTTAAGTGTAAAGTGTTTTGTTTTTAGACTAGAATACACATGTAATATTTATAATATTAATTTATTGTGTTTAAATTTTTATTAATTTTTTTGTTTTGTTTTGTTTTTTTTAATATGTATTTTTTTTCTTTTTCTTTTTTTTATATTAAAAATTAAATATTTTACATTATATTGCCAATTTTTTTTTTATTTTTTTATTTTTGTTTTGTGTTTATAATAATATTTTACTTTTTTGCTAAAGGAAATATAATTCATAAAATAATTATCCAAAGTTTTTGACTAGTTGTTTTCTTTTTTTTTAATATTAAAAACTAAAGCTAAACATTAAAGTAAAGTTAACAAAGAAAACAAAAATATATTAAAAAATAATATAAATAAATGATTATCGTATTTAATTTTCTAAAAAAGAAAGTGTTTTGTTTAACTTTCGAAACATTGACTAGAGCATGATTTTTTTTTAAGTTATAAGTACATATATATTTAATTTAAATAATAGAGTTTTAATAGAAAAATATACCCTCCTTTATATGGGTTTTTATAATGAATTCTTTTGTAAAAATGTTAATCTTTTAAAATTTTATTTGTAGGAGGATATTATTAAATTTTCAAGAATTTCTTTTGTAACACTTAACTTGTTTTTTAACTCTTCCTTTTTATTTGTATTTTATTATTTTTTAAGCATATTTTTTTACAGCTTTTAAACTTCTATTAAATATTTAAGTTATATAAAATAAAAAATATAGCTTTTTAAATATGTATTTCAAGTATTAAATTAGAAAAAAAAATCCACTTTTATAGTTGACTAGAGTTTAGATTTTCTTTGTTTGTTTTTGTTTATATTAATTAATGTTATTTAAATATAAATTTTTCTTTGAATATTTTTTCTTTACTATAAAAATAACTTAAATATTAAAAACAAATACAAATAATTTGAAATTTGTAATATCTTTTTTTCTTGACTAAATCTATTTGAAATAAATAATAAAAAAATGTCTTTTTTTGTGACTAGAGATAAATTAAATAAATGGCTGCATTTGTTTAAATAAATGAGATCATTATTAAAAAATGATTTTAAGTAATAAAAGAAAATGTGTGAAAATGTTATAAAAAAAAAACAAACATTTAAACTGTTATACCAAATGATTAAAAAAACACAATATTTAAAAATAATACTAGCAAACTGTTATAATTATTATAATATAAGTTAAAACTTTAAAGCATTTAAAACAGCTAAACAATAAAATAAAATTATTAAAATATTAAGAAAATAAAAATTAAAATAAATTATTTTTATTCAAAATTTCAGCGCTTTAAATAAATAAAGCCAGAATTTTAAGAAGCTATCATATATAACATGGTTGCAACTATTGTATAGATATTTTGTAATACTGTGATTATCATAATTATAATAATAATTAAGTTAATTACAGTAATCGAAATCCATTTTTAAACTGTTATACTGTCATAATTTAATAACTAATTTATTTCAGTTAATTATAAAATAATAATACAACAGTTAAGATTTTAAAAAATCTTGTTCTATAACAAATAATTGAAATATTAAAAATATATAGGAATTGAAAATGTCTCTTATTCAAAAATATATTCAAAATTGTCAAAATTTGTAATTATAACAAAATTAAAGAAAACTGTTATATTTCATCAATAAAAAAAATTAATAAAATTATTCTGAAAGTTTAAATAGCAAAAAAATATGAAACTAAAGTAATAAAATAAAAAAAAACTGTGATTCAATTCAAAAAAAAATAATACATTATTATAACAGTTAAATTAAAACTTTAAAGAAAACATTTATATTTTCATATTAACCTCGTAGAACTTAAAAAAAAATATTTAACAAATTATAAATTCAATAAAAGAACTTCAATCTTATAAGAATAAATTAAAATTCTAAAATAATTTCACACATTTTCTTTAAAACTTTCTTTTACTTTTAATTTTATTATTTTTCAAAATTATTTAAAAAAAAAATTGCACTGAAATTTGCTCACTTTAATTGAGGGAGTGTAGTGAGTTTAGTTAAAAAAAAAAAAAATAATAATTTCTTATTCCTTTTGTATACTCCCGTTGTTATTATTAACACCTTTACTTAGCTACACTAGACTCATTATCTACGAACTCATCGTGCATCATACTATCTCGACTGGTTTCTACACTTTTCTCATATAACAATTGTATAACTTTCTCCCTCAAATTCTCCAACTTCTATTCGCTCTTCTGGAAAACCAATGTATAGGTAGAGGTGGTATTGCCATTATTACTCGTTGCGTTGGTATTAATAGCATTATTGTTGTTGTTGTTGTTATTGGTGGATGAAGCAGACGATCCTGTGACTGAAGCTACAACAGAGCTAACGGTACCACAACCGGAAGTGGTAATCGTTGCATTAGTGTTAATCGTACTGGCTTGAGTTTTTGTTTGTTGCACCAGCTGAGGCTGTTGGACTTGTACTTGTTGCAATAGCATGTGATTTTCCTCTTCGGTACGTTCACGACATTTGGTATTCATATGACGTTTGAGATTACTGTGGACATTGGTGGCATAACCGCAAAGTTTACTGCAGAAATAACGTGGAGGTTGACCGCATTCATTTTTCAAATGACACTTAAGACTGTTCTTCCATTTGTAGTTGCGATGACAATTACGGCATACCCAGGGTTTTTCGATGTCAGCATTGTAGATCATATCTTCGGAATGTTCAAGAGATTCTTTACGAGTGCGTTGGTTTTGGGTAATCATACGATAGCGTCTATCTTCCGATATGGTGGATTTGAATTCAGTATTCGAATTTGAAGAGGCTGGTTTTATTTCAGACATACCGGATTTCATAGTAGACAAGGGAGCCAGTGGAGGAGCAGCAGAGCCAGACATTTTAGGTTGTATACTTGTGATGGTGGCCGGTATAGAGCGCAATTTGATTTGCACTGGCTGATTGGGTTGCAAACGTAACTTTTGGAAATGTTGATGTTTCTCTAATAACTCTTGAGGATCTTGTAATTCAATTTGTGTAACATAAGGCTGATTTTTACCCGGCTGTTTATTCAAAGACTTTAAGGTTTCCAAGGAAACGCGTTTTTTAGCCACCAAAACACGATTCTTTTGCAAGTCCATATCGCCCGCCATATTACCAGCAGCAGTAGAAGGTACAGAGTGTAAGAACTCTTCATTGTCCAATGAAGTGGTACTGTTATCAAAACCGGCCGTTAGTATATCTTCAAATTCTTCTTCCTGTTCGATTTTAACACTATCAATGGCCCACATCATGGGACTAGACAGTTTAATATCATCATAGTTCATATCACCTTCATCCTCCTCATCATTAGTCTCAGTAGTAGGAGCATCATCACCTTCATCGGGCATTTCCTCATCTTCATCTTGTGAAGAAGTGGCAGAATTTTCAATTTTAACCACTACCTCAGTCATGCTATTATTATCATCTACCGCATCCAACTCAACACCAGCAGCAGCCAAAGCTGCCTGAGGATTAGCCACAGCAGCAGCTGCATCACCACCAGCCGGTGTTATACAAGTGATAGTAGTACGTCCAATACTGCCAATACGTTGTATTGTTGCAGTATTTTGTGATGTTAGATTAAGATTTGTATTAGTAGCTGAAGTTGTTACGGCATTTGAAGAGGAAGTGACAACCATAGCAGTTGAGTTATTAGTGGGAACCGAATTGCAGGTGTTCAATTTATTGTTATTATTTTTGGTTAATTGTTGTTCAACTAATTAATTTGAGATTAGTGATTTTTTTTCAATGGGTTTTTGAATTGTTAGTTTAGTTAGGATTTTTCATTTTTTGTTTTTTTAATTGTAGCGTGAAAAGAGAATTAATTAAAGAGGGGAAAAAAATCAATGTTAAAAGTTAGTTTTTGTTTTGTTTGAGTTAAAGCAAAAATTCGATTAATTTTTGGAAAGAAAATTAAAACAAAAATATTAAACCGAAAAGCCTCAGAAGTTAGAGTAGAAAAAACAAAGAAGATTTTTGGCTAAAGAAAAAAATAAAACTGTAATAGAAAAAAATTATTATAAAATAAAATTGGTAAACACAAAAAAAAAAAAGAAATATAAATAAAACTGAAAGAGAAAATAAATTATAAACTTATCATAGTAATAGAATAAATTAAATTTTTAATAAAATTAAATTAAATATAAACTAAATTAAATATAAATTAAATTAAAAAGAAATATGTTTAAAATTGGTCTTACAATCCTTAAAGCTATTAAGATATAAGGGAGAGAGAGAGGGAGAGAGTGGGTCTTAAAAGATATTTAGTTGTATTCTTTGAATAAGACTTTGATATACAAAATATTAATAAAACCAAATGGGTTCTTTTCCTACGCAAAATATTTGTCCAAACAAAAGGCTTTATTAAAGTATTATGATTCTGTCCTTGATATTTTAAATATTATCTTTCTTTATGAAACGATATTACTAATTTCTTCTCAATAATATTTTCATTATATTAATGAACAATTCAGGATCAAATTACATCGATTAAAAATAGAAAAAATAGGTTACATTAAATATTTAAAATAGAATTTTATTCTAGCTTTACATAACAACCTCAACATTGTGTACAAATCTCTCTCTCTCGGTCTTATAGATTGTTGTTTATTGTAAAATAGTCAATAAAATTATTATTAGAATTTTTCTAAATAAAAATGTAAAAAAAATTATAATTAACTTAAATAAAAGTAATAAATTAAAAAAAATAATAATAATAACTAAAACTATTAAAAAATAATAAAAATTTCCATTTAAATTTGTATATATATAATTCTCGCTCAACTCACCAGAGCCCTCAGTATAATTCTTTTCCAAAATTGATTGATCCGCCAACATTAGCCAATTGCGTACTCTAATCCGTGATTCATTCTGTGCAGATGTATTCGTAGTAATAGACTGATTGGTAATGGTTTCATTTGGAGTAGCATCTAGAATAGTAAAAATAAGAAAAAATATTAGTAAAAAATAATAATAAAATTGTATAAAGAAAATTACATACTATATATTTATATTAATTTTAAGAGTATTTTAAGAATTTATTTGAAAAATTTCAAATCACTTTATTTAAAAACAAATTTTTGTTAAATTATTTGAAAAATATTATTTTATTTGAATTTTAGTTAGAGCAGCAAGAAACATTTTATTTTGAAAGGAAAATTTTTTTTAAATTAAAATAAAATGGGGGACTTGATTTTAAAATAAAAAAAAAATAAAATATAAAAAAAAAGAAAGAAAAACAATAACAAAAAAACACAAAAAAAAGCAAGTTGAAATTTAACAAAAAAATTATAAAAAAAAAAATAAATAAATAAAAATAAAAAAATGTTTTACTTACTTTAAATTAAATAAATGGAAAAAATGTGTGTAAGATGGTTTGTTTGTGTAGTTTCAACGATAAAGAAATATGTATCTAAAAGCTACAAAAATATATAAAAATTTTCTAAACAAAGAAAAAAAAAACAGAAATCATAAAGAAAATAATAAAGATTTTTGGTAATCAAAAGGCACTTATTTCTATAAATCAATACAGCTTTTCACACGTTTTTTGTTTTTTTTTATAACTTTATTATACAATAATAATTTTTTTTAGGGATTTTTACATTTTTACATATAAAAATTAATAATAAGTATAATAATAAAAAAATATATGTATATATATATGGGGAGAGGAAAAAAAATTAAAACTTATTTTACTAAAGATTGTTTTTTTATGAGTATTTTAAAATAGATATTATTTTATAATTTTGTATGGATTTTCCAACAAAGTTTTTGTAACAAAAAGTAAGAACATTTTTCTTTAAAAAAAATTGAGCAAAAATTTTGTTTTAATATTTTTTTGTTTATTTAAAAAAAAAAAAAGATTATTTTATTAAGTTTTAAAAATTATAAATATTTTTTATTTATGAAATGTCTAAGTATATTTAATGTTTTAAGCCCAACACCAATTAGAACCAATTTTTATTATTTAATATTACATTATAAAAAAAAAAATATTATAACAAAAAAAATTATTACATTATAGTGGAAAAAAAAAGATAGAGAGTAATTATAAAATATTTTTATAATAGATATATTTTAATTATTATTTGAACTATTGTTTTGGAAAACAAATACTATTTTTTTTGTAAAGAAAAATATATGTAGGTATATTTTTGAAAATATTTTCTTGTTTTCTTTTCTTTTAAGTGGAATGTTTAAAAAGTTGCAGCTCTTAAGAGAGAAAAAAAAATAAATTAAGGGCTATTTTGTTTTATTTTAAATTATATTAATAAATAAATATTATATAAAAAAATTAAATTATTTTAAAATTATGTAATATATATATAAAAAAAAATATATAAAATTAATTGAAAACTATATTTGTGACGTGTTTTGTTGGTTGATCAAAAATAAACTTGTATATAAAGGTAAAGAAAATAACAAAACATTCGAAATCGAGAGAGAGAGAGAAAATATTAAATTCAGAAGAATATTAATTAATTAGAAATATACATAATTGTTGTATATCAATGCATATCATTACACTGAAGAGCATATAATATGCTACACATATTAGGCAAAGAATTAATTTTAAGTTGAAATATGTAACCGCTTATGGCCCAGAGGCTAGGTTATTGAATATTGATAATAAAAATGAATAAATAAGGAAAAAAAGATTATAATTCATATAGGGCTAACAATAAGTCAATTTTTCTTGTTTTAGATTTTTATTCATAACTCCACTACGTATGGTACGATTTTAAATAGGTACACCATCTCGTAAGAATATTTAATATATTTCTGTGTTGTATGTGTGTATTATCTAAAGCCAAGGAAAATATGATTTCAGCAGAAAGACCATATGAAAAATATTTCATCATATTGAAAAAAAGAAAATGAAGTCATTTTTGCATATAGAGAATTTCATTGATAGGAAAGAAAGTTATGTTATCCTAGCTAAAGAACATTAGCAATTATATATTATTATAGAGGCTTTTCAATAAATTTTCTAAACATGTTTCTAAACAATATTGTGACAAAAAAATAAATAAATGTTCAGGTTCAATAAATTGTTCTGGATTTTTGCTTATAAATCTATCACCTCTTTGAACCATTAAGAAAATTGATTTTATTAAAAAAAATATATTTTGCTAAATTAAATATCCTCCCTCCTTTTAAGAATTCAGATAACATTAGAATAAAACCTCTACTATTGTGATGTAAAAGTGAAAATAAAATTCTAAAGATCTCAAAAAAATATATATTAATTAACATAAAATTTAGATCACTTTCTACAGATAAATCCTTTTCTTCGTTACATCTATTTTATAGGTTTTTAAAAATACACAAATTTTAGTCATATTTTAAATTTTAAATCAAAATTCTGCTTTAATATCGAATTTTGTCTAATCTCTCTCTCTCTCTCATATTTCCTTTATCTTGTCCTTTACCTTTTGTCTACAAATTATTATATTAATTTAAGAAAAACTTTTTCTTTTTTGTTTTTTTTTTAAAGCACAGCTTTTGGATTTTGTAAAAAAATAGCATAAAAATAATAATAAATTAATTTTAGGGAAATATTTTCTTAAGGGAATTTTTGTGATAATAAAATATATAAATATATTAATATATAAATTATATATATAAAAAAATATTTTAATTTCTTTAACACAAACTAAGTACCTGAGGTTTTGTTTTTCGTTTTTTTTCTGTTTTTGTTTTTTTTTTTTTAACTTATAAATGTATGTATATATTTTTTATTTTTATTTTGTTTTTCATTAATGTAACTAAATAAAAATCATTTACTTAAATAATAAAAAAAATATGTATGGCTTTCTTTTAAATAATTAATATTATAAAAAAATGGAAAATAATATTATATAAAAAAAAAAAAACTAATTTTCCAAATAAAAAAGAAAATGTTTGTAACAAATTTTTAAAAGGTTTGATGAAACAAATTTTTAATTTGTTTGTAGAAAAAAAAATATTTAAAAAAAAATCCACATAGGTTTTTATAAATATAAAATTTGGAAAATTATACTCTCTCTCAGAGTTTTACAACATATATGTTAAGGTTTTAATAATAAGAGAGTATAATTTATTCGACTTTTGTTCAAATTTACATATTTATATAAAATATTGAAAATTTAAAGAGAAATTAACAGGTTTTTTTTTAATTTAAAATTTAATTTTAAATGAGTAAATAAAATAATTTGAAAATTTTATTTTTGTATATTTTAAACAACTTTAAAAGTGTGTGGATTTGTAAAAACTTTTGAAGTCAAATATTGTTAATAAACATAAACTTTTGAAGCCAATTTCTGAAGTTTTTCTTCTTATTTTTTTTTTTACAAATTTTGTAAAACTTTTTAAGTTTTATTTGTGGAATTATTGCTTTTTGAATTTTTGAGACTTTTTTAAAGTAAAAAAATTAAACTTTTTAAGTTTTTTTTTGTAAACAGTTAATTTCTTGTTTTGTTGTTACTTTTAAATTTTGAGACTTTTTTAAAGTTATATGTTTTTGTTTTTTTTTTTTTGTGATTTTTTTTTATATAAAAATTTACTTAAAACTAATGTTTTTTGTTTTATCTAAAGGCACTTTAAAGAAATTTTGTTTTTTTTTATTATACTTAAATAATATTATTTTTTATCAATTGGAATGCTTTTTAAAACTTAAAAATAATTTTAGAAAATTTAGATTTTTAATAAATTGAGCATAATTTTTGTTTTAATCATTTGAGGTATTTTATGTTGATGTTTTTATTTTAATATGAAAAAAAGAATTGAAAAAAAAATATATATATTTTTTTAAAAAAGATTTATTTTTTAATATCTTGTCAAGGCTTTTAGTTCCTGTTTAAATCTTAATGTTTTTTTTATTAAAATCTTTTTTCCAATTCTTTTTTTCATTTAATTGATTTTTTTAATTAATGACTCGATTGGTTATCAATTTATTTTGAATTCGTTGCATTTTCTGAGGAATCTTATTAACATTTTTAATATTTTCTTTTTTTTTAATATTTAAGCCATAATTATTATAATATTTATTAAACCTAATGATATAATATTGCCTTTATATTATATTTAATTTAAATAATAATAAAAAAAATAAAATAAACTAAAACTAAAAGAATGTTTCTGGTTTCTGTTTCTTTCGTATAAACTTCAAAGCTTAAACGTTTTTCAAAATATCCTCTGAGAATTATTTAACTTTGTTAAAAAAAAGTATATTACTATGGAATTATATGGAATTTTTTTTTTATTTTTTAACTAATAAATATAAAACTATTGATAAATTTTGCAAAAAAAAAAATAATTTGTTAAATTTGAGAAATTCGAAATTTGTTAATTTTTTTTGGGGGGAATTTGGGACATAAATCGAAAAACCGGCTTTCGAATGTTTAGCACAAGAGGGTTATTATATTACTTAAACAACTAAAATGGAATATCATTTGTAAAGTATATTTTGTCTTTTTCATTTTTTTCTTTTTTTAAATTATGTCTTTTTTTGTTGTTTTGTTGCAAGGAAGTTGTAAATTAAGGAATGCCAAAGTTTAAAAAGTATTATAAAAATTATAAATAATAAAAAAAAAAGTGTACAGATTTAACAAATTGCTTGGAAAAAATAATAATAATGGCATTACGGTTTAAACATGATTTTTGTTTTTCAACATTTTTATGTTTCATGGTATTATAACTTTTCTTTTTGTAAAGATTTTACTTTGAAAAGTAAAATAAAAATATATATATGTATGTATATAAAATAAATTATGGTTTAACAATTATTTATAAAAAAATAAAATAAAATTTGGCACACTTGTTTCCATATTTCACACATTTATATCTTTAACTTCATCATTCTATATATAACAGCTATAATGTGATTAGAAATTTTCTATTAAATATTTTAGAAAAATTTACCCTGATCGTTTTGTTTGTTTGTTTTTTAAAATGGTAGTGTATTTACAAGAAAAATGAAAGGAGTATAGAAAAAAAAAGAAAAATTTAGAATAAATTTAAACCATTTTATATAAAATAGGCTAAAGTTATTTAAAATATTTCTTTTAAAAAATTTCCTTTTCTCTTTTTTTTTTCTTTGAGGTTGGAATTTCTATTTTGTTTGTTTTTCTGCCATTAATACGTTGTTTTTTTTTTTAATAAATTATTTATATATTCCCTGATATAAAAAATCTCTTTTATCTAGCTTTAACATTAAAAACTAATTAATTAAATTAATTAAACATAAAAATTAATAAATTGTTGCATAATATATATAAAAAAAATGTTTACCATAAATCTTAAGGTTAAATATTTCTTTTATAATTCTTACGAGAAATGTTGACGTAATTCAGCTACAGCAGATGCTGAAGACTCATCGCCTCCAACAACACCACTGCTACTACCACCACCACCACCACTTATACTAGAACCAGCTAATTGAGCACCTACAGTGGCAGTGGTAAAACTTTTTAAATCTTCTACTTTGAAAAACTTTTCCTTGTGCATACGTTCCATATGGCGTCCAATGTGCATTTTCTGTTTAGCCCTATACACACAGAAGGGACATTGGAATTGTGGCTCCTTGCCACATTCCCATTTTTGATGATTACGCAATGATGATTTCAACTTATAGACACGACCACATTCTGGACAAGGATGACCAGCACCGTTGCCAGAGCCACCCACACCCAAAGATGCAGCACCGGACAAACTAAGGCCACCATTACCGCCAGCACCAGCACTTATTAAATTACTCATGGCATTGATACTATTTAAAATATTGAGACTTATACCACTACTCACATCGGCAAACGCACTATGATAGTCGGGTGTAGCACCTGCGCCACCACCCCCCGAGGGACCAGTACCACCATTGCCGCTTATATTGCCGGTGGTATTGTCATCGGTATAACTGTTATCACTGAGATTTCCACTATTATTGGCAGCCTGAGCTGATTTTTCGGCTGCTGCTTTTAACATTAATGCCGTAGCCTCTTCTTCGGTAAAATGTTTGATTTTTATACCACCACAACTAGTCGAACCAGCGCCACCACTGGCCGTTTGTGATTTATCCTTATCACTGGCCGAGGAACAATTTAAAGGTGTACTAGTGGCACCTTGTTCGCTTAAATCATTATTAGAGGGTGTGGGTGAGGCCAAAAGAGAAGGTCGTTTTACAGGTGACTTACGTTCAGTTTTACATATATCCTTAGTGCCAATACCATTATTACCGCTAACACCAACAGCACCCGTACCTTTTTCCATAGTTAGGTCTGTGGGAAATACTAAAGGATGAACACCTTCACGAAGTTGTGTTACTAAAGGCATGGCCAAACGGGCATTCCATTCATTCCAAGTTAAACCCGCTATACGTGTAATACTTAAATCTGTTTGTTGTGTTGTGTTTGTGTGTTTTTTTGTTTTTTATATTGTAATAAAAATTCCATTTTAATAAGGAAAAATTAAATAATTATTTTATTTTTTATTTGTTTGTTTTTTATTATTATTTTAAATTTTATTTAAATTTGTTTTTTTAGAGCGTAGAGTGTTTTTATATAGATCCCCCGTTGTTGATGAAGTTGTAGTAGTTGTTTTAATTTTTTTTGTAAATAAACACAAATTAAAAAAAAATAAATGAAAAAAAAGAAAGAAAAACAATAAATAAAATAATAAAAAAAGGACAAATACTTAAATAAAAAAAGTCAATTAAAAAAATTAATGTGAAAACAAATAAAAATTACAAAATATTGTGAGGAGGCAAAATTTAAATAAAATTGTTTTCGTATTCAAAGAAAAAAATATATAATATTTTTACTATTTTGAACGTTGAATATTATATTAAATATTAAAATTTTTTAATATTTTAGTTTTTGAAATTCTTAATATCTGTTTATTTTTAACCCTCAAATATTAATTTAAAAAAAGTTAGTAAACCTTTATCAAGCATACATTATTTTACTTTGTTTTGAATACGGCTGTTAATATTAACTTAAAATGTTTTATATTGAAATCTATTTAAAATTTAAAAATTTTATTATTAATATCGTTTTTTCAACATTTTCAATAAAAATCTATTTTAAAATTCTAATTTGAAATATTTTATTAATTTCTTTTAATACTAAAAATCCAATTAACAATTGTTTAAATTTCCCAATATTTTGTAATTTTTTTAAAGAAACAAAATTATATTTAAAAATAAAAAAATAAAAAAATCTTTAAGCAACATTTCTTTTTGTTTAATTTTTTAGGTGGGGAGGGATTTAAAAGTTATTAATATTATTATAATGCCAACTCCAATTTAAATATAAAATTAGATTAAAAAAAATATTTTAATGCTAATTGTGAATGAAATATAATGGGAATGAATGAATGAATTGATTGATTAATGAAGCAAAATGAAAATGTTAAAGCCGCCGAAAGAAAAGAAAACTTAATAGAAAAAAAGTAAAGAAGTTTATGAATTTTGATTTATGATTTGTGATGACGAAAGGAAATTTTAAAGAATCAAATTTAAAAAAGAAATCTTTATGAAATTTATATTCAATTTAATAGCAAATATATAGTTCTACATTTATTCTTTAAGATTTATAATTAAAATCAATACCTAATGTTAAATAAATTTAGAAAATAAATTTATATTAAATTTATTTTAATTACTAAATTATTATAATAAAAATTTGTTTATCAATTTGGAGCTAATTTTAAATATTAGCTTTTTTAGAGCAGAATTAATTGTCTATATTTTCAATTCACTTTAATTTAAATAAATCAATGTTGTCTTTATTTTAAACTAATTGCTAAACAATTAGCTTTAACCATAAACTCTATTACTTCTTTTTTTTTATTTTCAAGTTTTCTTTTGTTTGTTTAATTTTAAAAATTAAAAGCAAATTTAATATAATAAAGCAAATTTACAATAAAATGAGTTTCGTTTTTCTTTTAAATATGAATATGATATAATAAAAAAAAATCAAATTTAAAGCAGTTTCTTTTTTTTTACAAAACTAAATTTTTTTTGTTTCAACAAATAGCAAGCAAATATTTACACAATATATAAAATAATAAAAGCAAATTAAATTAAAAATTAAATTCAAATTAAAAGAAAAACAACACAAAGAAAAACACGTTTTAATTGTAACAATTAATGTATTTTATAAAAAAAAAAAATAAGAAAATTAAAAAGGGAAAAAACCTTAAAACTTGACGTGTATTTCTCTTTTTAACAATGGGGTTTGGTTTTTTTTTTTAAGGGGAAAAGGGAAGCGGCACACAATTAAAAAAATCTTGCCATTAAACACATTTTTTAAGAAAAAAAAATTTTAAGCAATTGAACTTTAAAAAAAATCTGTATTTAAAATACTTGCATATACAATATTATTTTAAACAGATTTCTCTTTTCTTTCAAAGAAAATGTTTAAAACTTTTTTTGTTTCCAAAATGCGTGTAAATGTGATAAGTGTTTTTTTTAAAAAAATAGTAACAAATAAATTTGTTTAAATAAAGAAAAAATAAATAAATAATAAATAAAAATATAAATTACAATTCCTCTGGAGAATACACATTGTAGTAAAAGACCAAAAGCCGCCTTTTTAAGACTTTGTCCAATAAGAAGTTGTAAGAGAGGAGGAGAAGATGTGGTTTAACTTCCAGGTGACCTAGAAAAAAGAGAAATATATTAGTGAAAGAAAATAAATTGAAGCTGGAAAAAATATTAAAAAAATGCTGGATAAAAGAAAACACCTTGTAAAAATTAAAATGTTTTGTGTTGTGTGTTGCGAAATGGCAAAAGCTTAATAACACCATAGTAGTAGCATTTTGCAAAAGGGCAATATACTATTTTTGAAATAAAATGATAAAGTTGTTATATTTTTCTTGCTCTTTTTAGGTGATACATGGTTGCCTTATTTATCCCCTGTTTTTATAACACAAACGAAAAATTTATCTCGTCAAAAATGAAATTTATTCGTTGTTTTCCATACAATTTGAACAGACGATTTTTTCGGTTGTCTTATAAAAACAGGGGG
>MINK01006454.1:272-17843 GCA_001735545.1 Phormia regina
GCAAATTTTAATAATATAATAAAATAATAAATTTTGGAAAGCCTATTTCTTTTTTAAAAGCTATATTTTTTGTTTCCTTTTTTGATAAGCTTTGAGAAATCTAGTAAAATTTTAAGGTAAAAATTAGTCGAATAACTCGAGTAACCTAAAAGGTTTAATCAATTATTCTAAACTGCATTTTCGAGTTATTTGATTACTCAAATATCACAGATTTTCACTCGTTTTGCTCTAGCGTTTCTATTTATTGATTTATAAAGGATTTTAGGTTTTTCATATAAAAAATCGATTTTTATTGGAAAATAAAGTGATTACGGATTTTCAGTTTTTTTTTTTTTTTTTGCTCTAGGGCTTCTATTTATCGTTTTGTAAAGGATTTTAGGGTCGATTTGGGACAGGAAAATAAAATATATAAAATAATTTTTTTTATATGGAAAAGCTAAAATCCTTTATAAATTGATAGGAAAATTTTCCTATTAAAAATCGATTTTTTAAATGAAAAAAAAAAAGAAAAATCATTTTTAAATCGATATATAGAAGCCCCAGAGCAAAATAAGTGAGAATCTACGATCACTTAATTTTCCTATCAAAATCAATTTTTTATATGAAAAAGCTAAAATCCTTTATAAATCGATAAATAGAAGCCCTAAAGCAAAATTAATGAAAATCTGTGATCACTTCATTTTCCTAACAAAAATTTATTATTTATATGAAAAATCTAAAATCTTTATAAATCAGTTAATATTAAAAATCAATTCTTTATATGAAAAAGCTAAAATCCTTTATAAACCCTGCAGCAAAGGAATTTGTTGTTGCATTTTGTTTTTTATATTAAAATAAGACTTACTTTTTCAGTTGTAACATTGCTAGCCTGTTTTTGCTCTTCTTTATCTAATTCTTCCATTTTTGTTCGATATTTTTCTATTACTTCTGAATGTTCTGAACGCTTTTGTTTCATTACCAGAAACGGTACCGATTTTTGGGTATTATTTAATTCAAATATGGTCTAAAATTAAAATTAACAAATATTAGAAATAAGATTTTATTTTTAAATTTGCCAAATTGTGTTCAATATAAACTTACATTATGAGGCTTAAAGTTTCGCATTTGTAGTAATAGATCATGTTTCTTATTTTGTAATTCACGTTCTTCTTGGGTTATTTCCTCCAAAGACTTTGAGGTTTTCGTCTCACTAGCGGCAGCCAATTTAGGTACAGCGTTTACTATAAAATCTTCTAAAGGTTTTAGGGCAAAAAATTTTATTTTCTTAACTCTAGCATTGGAGTCAGTGGAGGCTACTGGCCGGGAGGCCAGATATTTTTTATAAGCATTTTCACTGGTGCGCAAAACTCCGCTCTTAAAAACAATATAAATATAAATAAACAATTTCATAAGATTTTATTTTTTATTAAATACTCACAATGTTTGTATTTTTCTTAATTTCGGTTACAGTCAAATGTTCTTCTTCCAATAAATCCTGTGGCACAGTACCTATAACCGTCGAATCATTGATATTAAATTCACGATTCAAAAATAAATGTAAGTCTAACAAATGGGCTGTATCGTCTGTAGAGAAAATCGAATAGGCTGTTCCTGTACGTCCAGCACGAGCACAACGACCTACGCGATGTACAAATAATTTGTGTTTACCGGGAAAATGTAAATTTACTACATAATCTAAACTGGGAATATCAATACCACGAGCCGCCACATCGGTAACGATTAATACAGAAACTTTTTTGCTTACAAATTTAGCGGTATTAATTTTACGGGCCGAAGGATCCAAACTAGAATAAACTGAGGTATTACTTATGCCGCATTCGGTAAGAATCTGAAAATATATAGAGAATTAATGTCATAAGTAAACAGTTTAAAAAATGTTATTAAAAATTCGACTAACATTAATTTATTAATGGGGGTTAATAACTAAAGCTCATGTGTTAGATACAATTTAAGTATTTGCTTCTAACCACAGCTGTTCATCAAATATAACAAACTAATTTACTCTGAAATTAACGGATAGATCCTAAATTATTACTAATTTGGTCTCTGCCTGATCGAGAAAATTGGCGTTATTCGAGGCTTCAAAAAAGCTTCATTAATGTAATATTAATCAATTTAAGCTAAGAAGTTTACTGAAACTTTTTTCGTATGTCAAAAACAATTAAATACTTACGAATGATATCAACTCAACATGATGTTGAGTACCAGCAAATACCACCGTTTGAGCATCTTGTGGTATAACATACTTTAACAAAGTCACCAAGGTGGTATAACGATCATCGGGACGACAATAAACAAATTTCAAACTTAAACCATCGGGTAGTTTAGATTCAACATCTACATCAAAAAATAAAATTCAAACTAAAAGAAATTAGTAAAAAAAAACAAACAAAAAATACCTAAACGTATTAAAACGGGATCACTTAGACCGGCTCTTGCGAAATCTACCAAAAGTTTGGGCAATGTAGCAGAAAACATAACCATTTGACGCGAGTGGGGCAAACGATGTAAAGTTTCATTTAACTGTTCACCAAAACCCATTTCAAACAAGCGATCAGCCTCATCAAAAACCACATATTCTTTAAAAATAAAAATATTTCATTATTTATTTACGTTCCATTCGAAATTCAATCCAAATCTCTATTAAATATACTTACCTATTGAACTCAATTTCAAATCCATTTCTACACACAAATGTAAAAATCTACCCGGGGTAGCCACTATGATATCCGGACAAGTGTGTATGGCGGAAAATTGAGAATCCATTGAATCTCCTCCCAATACCAAAATAGTCTTTAAATCCAAAAATTTGCCCAGTTCCTTAATAAATTTATAAGTTTGTACGGCCAACTCACGGGTGGGTGACAAGATTAAAGCTCTAGCGCCCTTAGTAGGGTCGCGACGTTTTAACTTTTCAAATAAAGGAATCAGGAAACAGGCTGTCTTACCCGAACCTGTCTTAGCCATAGCGACTACATCACGGCCTTCCAATATTAAAGGTATAGTTTTACGTTGAATCGGTGTAGGAACTCTGTAACCACGTTTTGTTATACCTTTGACTACCTCAAAACTTAAACCCATCGATTGGAAACCACCACTTTTTTTGGCCTTAGCCGATGGTTTGGATTTTAACAAGTTGCTATCATTATTGTCTGCACCTTTGTCTAGTGAGGGGAAACCAGGCAAATCATCTATTTTATTTTTAACCTAAATAATAGAAATTCAATAACATTATTATAAATTTAAGGGAAATTTTTTAAATCCTCACCATTTCTGAAATTATTTTACAAAGCCTGTGAAATACACGTGTTGTTGGCAGATGATGTTTACTTATGAAGAAAAGAGATGCCAGAAGTTAAACAATGAAAGTAAATACACAGTTTGCCGGTTTTTGTTCTTGTTTTATAAAAAGAACTAATTTATATAATTAATGGTTATTTAAGAAATATGATATACTTTTAAATGATTTTCTTTTTCTTCCACTAGTATTTTTAAATTATTAAGAATGCAAAAACATTTTATTTAGAGCTTGTGGAATAAAATGTAAAATACCATCTGACTAGAGTATTCGAAAGTGAAATAGATTTTGAGTTTTAAGGATATGGCAACTCGATTTTTGTGTGTATTTTTTGTTATTGCAGAAAATGTGATGATGAGCAAGAGAAAGAGTGTGAATTATTTATTTTTGTTTAGAAAATTGTATAAAAGAAATAATAGTAAAAAATAAACAATGGGGAAAGAATTCTACGCAAAGTCATTAAATTAATATTGGATTTTAACTTAAAGTATTTGTGGCTGTCAAAAATAGGCCATTTTTAGAAAAAAAAAGCGATTTTGAGCTAAAAATAAAACTCGATATCTTGCTTAATTTCTTAACCCATTTTTTATACCATAGTTTTTAAGCCGTTTGTAGTTTCTAAAATTTTCGTCGGAGAGCAAAAAAATTTATATTTTCAGCATCATTTAAAAAAATAATGACAATATGACCATGTTAATCCGACCATGACTTTTTTAAAGTAGTTTCGAGATTTTTTCAAATAAGTGTTGGCGCAAGCTCAGAGCTTAAATATTTTTTACAATTTTTGTGCTGACAAAATTAAATAAATCGATTAATAATAATTAAGATATTGGGTAAAACGCTTATTTTATTTTTTAAGCTAAAGATTTTTATAATTTTTAGAGTTAGCAAAATGGTTCATAAACAACAGAGTTATGGACAAAAATTAAAAATAATAATAATAATGACATGAAACATATGTACATATGTACAATGTACATATATATTAGGCATCATAATGCACTTAAGAGGGACATTTTATTTTCCTACTAAATTTTCTAAGCATAAATCATATTAAATATTCCCACTTTTTAACTTCAGATAAGTTTATTTTTTTTTTTATTACTTTCTTACATTTACTCTTATAAAAAAATCACTTACATTAAATATACGAATCATTATTACAAATTTATATAGTTAGTAACAGATTTTAATTAGTTTGTTATTTTTTTAATTCGTAACACTCAAACATTTTTATAATAAAAAATAAATATTAACAAATACCCAAATATATAGCATTTCGTTAATAGAAAAATAAGTAGTATTATGTAAGTAATAATATTAAATATTATAATATATAAGAAACTTCAATTAAAACATATGTATAAACAATTTTGTTAATAATATTTAATGAAAAAATTAACCAAAAGATAAAATTTTTTTGTATTATATGTGTAATATATTACACACATAAATAAAACGATTTCAAAATTAATAGACAATTTTGAAAATGGTTTTATAATAAAAAAAATGTAATCTTTTACTTAGTATATACAGTTAAAGAAAATTATAAAAGAAAATCTAAAATGAATTCATTTCAATTATTTAATAACAAACTATGAAACTTAAAAATATATAGAATTCAATAAATGTATGAAAATGATGATATTTTAATGTTTTTGTTTCTTCGTTTCAAAGGCAGCTTTTAAATCATATTTGTTTTTATAGACTTTGTTGTCTTAAAACTAGGAATCGTCATCAGTTCTTTCTACCAATAATAATTCCTCCAATCTTTCTAAACGTTGTTTTAAGTCTTCCTTTTCTTTTTGCACTAAATCAAATTTACGTTTTAATTCTTCATTTTGTTTACGTAACTCTAACAGTTGCCTACATATTTCTGGTGTACTCAGTAAGGGTATAACGGACGAAGAAGTGGTTGAAGTTGTAGCATTTGTTGGTTTTGTATAGGTTCTTGTTTCTTGATTATTGGCATTTGAAATGTTGTTGTTGTTGTTGACCCTAATATTATGTGCTTGCATTTGTCGAACTTGAACAGTACCCATGTGTTCTACTCGTTTCGCTGGTACAATACGTACCGGTTGTTTAGCTACAGTTGGTTGTTGTTTTATTAAGGTTTGTTGTTGCTGCTGTTGCGGTTGTTGTTGTACAACATGTTGTATTTGATATTCAGATTCTGAGGCATCAGCATCATTATCTTTTGTTTCGATCTGTATAATGTGAGAAATATTTTCATCATCATCTAAATCATCAGCATTTGTGGTGATTTTATTGGTGTTAGTGTCGATTTTAATCTGAATCGGGTAAGAAATAATAATAGAGTTATTATTATTACTTATAAATTTTAGACATTAATATGAATGGTAAAGAAAGACCCTGGTTTAAATCATAAAAAAGTAAAAAAATTACAAGATTTTACTTGATGGCAAATTTAAGTTAGTCAATAAGTTAACTATTGATAGAATTTTTTTATTGCACCAAACAATGCAATTAAATTTATTTTAAGTTTACAATTGATCATCTATCTACTAACCGAACGCCTGCGATGAAATGTAGAACTTAGGTAGAACTTTGGACCTATACAAAAGCAGACACACCTAAGTTTTACATTTCATCGCTCTAGCTATAAGCGTTCGGCCTGTGAGATGGTGAATATTTTTAGCTTTTTAAAGATTTAAAGAAAATCAAGAAATAACTTTTACTTCTGCTCAAAAAAATAAATTGTATTTCTGCTGGAAAAAATAAAAGTAAAAAAATAACTTTTATTTCTGCTCGAAAAAAAATAAAAATCAGAAAATAACTTTTATTTCTGCTCGAAAAAAAAATAAAAATCAGAAAATAACTTTTATTTCTGCTTGAAAAAATAACTGTTATTTCCGGACTTTTATGATAAGTCATAACTGTTACGGTCTCTAAAATAAACTATTTACTATACCTGTTGAATTTTTGATTGACCCTCTTGTTTTACATTAACCAAACGTTGACTAAAACAAAAACGATAGATTTACATTAAAGTAATAATTATATTGTAAAAAAAAATACTCAGCCTTACCCAGCTAAAGTTTGCGGTAACTTTTGCATAGCTTTAATATTTGTATTGCCATAAAGTTTCTTAAAATCATTCAAAGAAATTATGCGTATGTTCTAAACAAGAAAAATATAATAATTAAGTAGAATGTAAATTTAAAATTCATCAAATGATAAATCTTACCTTATTCTTTCCTATACTGGCATTATCTTTGGCCTTTGAAATAATATTAGGTTTTAATTTACTAATCGCATTTGCATTGTTGGCGGTGGAAGCATTACCATAAGTCGAACTATCATTGCGAACTCTAACAGGCACTATAGTTTTCGAACTATTTAGATTAATGTTATTTGAATTGTTATTGTTATTATTACTGTTGTTATGGATTTTTTTAGTTTCATTTAATAGTAACTTTCCACCTTCGGATAAAACCAATTGTCTACCATTTTGTAAAGCAGTATTTAACATATCTTTTGAAGTGTCATCATCAGGCATCATGGAAATACCATGAGATTTTAATAAATTAATAGTGGAATCACCTAAAATGCCGGTTTCTACAAAAAAAAAAAAAAATATTCGACAAAAAAATCGCAAAAAAAAATTCGGATTTACCTTTAATATTTTCTAAATCTTGTATTTTAGCTGCAGCATATTCACTTTGACTGGTAAAATCATCATCATGATCTATTTTACGTATAGATTCTGGTTCATCTATAACGTCAGAAGTTAAACCCATTATAGAATTAACAGCTTCGGAAGTCTCTTTCTGTAAAGGTTTTAATTTAATTTTTAGAATTATGTGAGCTATTATTATTTTTTTTTTATTAATATTAAATTTGGTTTCTTTTTTCTAACATTTTTAATAATTTAAAACCGAATAGTTTTTATATTTGTAAATAAATGAAATACATACACAACTTCTGAATTTTTTCTTCTGGTAGTTGTTAATTAATTTTCATTAAAGTCCAATATTGAATGGGATGTCGTTTGGTTTAAAGCAAATATTTGTTATGTGTTTTGTAATTATAGAGATATTAAAAAAATAAATCAATTTAATTTAGTTTAAAATTTACAATTAAAAGATAAAAACACATTAAGAAATTTTGAAAATAATTTATTTATCAATTCCTAGATCAAATATTAGTCAGTAATAACAGACAATCTATTGACCCCTTCACCTTCTCTTTTGTGGTGTAGAGAACCTTCGTAATTTATACAAAGATCAATAAGACAACGGAATCAAATAAGATATTTCGGAGATTGGACAGATTTAATTCTTTTCTACAATTTCATAATATACAACAATAAAATCAATTAACTCTTTAAATAACTACTCGTACATTTTCCTTGGTTGTGCAGAAAATTTATATATTTGCATTACTAACAAAAGTCGATTTTGTGTATTAAAAATACTTTATAAATCAATAAATAGCAGTCCTAGAACAAAATAAGTGAAAATATAAAATGTAAGATCTAAAATTATGTGTAGTGCAGTAAAGTTTAAATCTACTACAATTTTAATTTTCTGCCAAAAATATATTTGTTTATGTTTAAAATAAGTGCTCATATTAATTATTTAAATTAAACTAGATTTTTAAGATACTGAATGATTCCCTCTCCCTTAACAGAGCACAGAGTAAATAGTTTGTTTGTAATAGCTCAAAACTTCAAATATCATAAAATCATTTTGAATATAGAAATGCACATACCTCATGTTCTTCATTATATTTCCGAATCCCTTGATATAGACGGGCGGCTTCTAACTCTTCCAAAAGATCAGCTTGTTCTGTTATAACAGCCAAGGCAAGAGGAGTACGTCCAAATTTATTAACCAAAGTAACATCAGCATTGTGCTTTAACAAAAGACGTACAATGGACTTGTGACGTTTTTCCACTGCCCAGTGTAAAGGAGTCATGCGTAGCTTTAATATATAAAAGCAAATAAACATAAAATTCCTCTTTCAAAAAATGCAAATAACTCACCATATCTCTAGGATTTACCGCACAATTTTTGGACAGTAATAATTCTACAATTTTTTCATTGCCATAATAGCAGGCCAAATGCAAGGGAGTACGATCAACTTTTGTTTTTGAATCTTTATTAATGCCACCATTAAGTAAAACTTGGCATATTTCAAGTTGATTGTTCATAGCTGCAAAATGTAAAGCCGACATACCCAACTGCAGACAAAAGAAGCATCAATAAATAATAACAAAAAAATACAATAAGAAACCTGTTGCTTTCTCAAGATATAACAAAAAAAAATCTTACCCAATCTGAAGTAAAAGGAGCTCCTCGAGATAAGGCATTTTTCACCCCCTTCAAATCTGAATCTCTAGCATATTGTAACAGTTGTTTTCCCAAATCTACCACAGTAGTAGGTACACTCAATGTACTTAATGACCTGCTGTTAATTTCACCTTCCGTACGCTGGAATTTTTATTATTATTTTTTTTTCTTTGCAAAAAAAAAAAAAATTAAATTATTTGTATTACTTTTAACTTACTATTTTATAATTCATTAAATTTGCCAATTGAGCTATTGTTGTGGTACCATCTTTAGTGGGAAACACTTTGCCGTCTGCCCTTAAGGTGGCAACTATTTTGTTACCACCACCGCCAACCATTGTGTTTTAACGCAATTTCTTTTTACAATTTAGGATTTATTGTAACCCACGTACACTTATAGATCAAGTGAAAAATTTATTTAATTGATAAATTAATATAAAAAATAAAACTAAAGGAAAAGGAAATAAACGCACTATTTTTCCAAGCTTTTCTGGTTCCTCTTTAAATTTGTTTTAAAATTATTTTCTACCTTTTGTTGGTTTTGTTTTGTACAGGCATTCGTAAATGCCAACAACTGTTAGAGTTGCCAAGTGCTACCATTGAAAGGAGAAAGCATAAAAGAAATTGATAATAATTGTAATCCTATAAGAATGGTAATAATGTTGATAAAACAAATATCTGGGAGCACTAAAAGGATTTCTTTATGGAGATCTGGTAACTTTATCTGGTGTTGAACTTTACTAATTTAGTTATCGTATTAAATGATTATACAAATTTGATTCCTCATAAAATATATAATTTATTTTCTAATAACTAGTAATTAATAAAAATTTGATGTATATGTATTTTTAAAGTTAAGAAAGTTATTGAATATTATATTTTACCAAATGTACTAAACGATTTCAAACTACGTATTTTAATTTTTTAACGACAATTTATATAAAAATGATTTATTTTTAACAAATACATATTTCAAATGTTAATATTCACGAATAACAGCTAATATTATTTTTAAATAATTTTATATATTTCCATTAAAATTGTTCTTAAAAATGTATAATAATGTATGTATATATACATGTTAAGTTAAATATTTCCTAATACCATATACATACATATTTGTTCATAATTAATTTTTTATTTACATATCGCGATATCGATAACTTTACTTTTATTATCACTAACATTGCACATAAAGCAACTCTGATGAACCGAACACAAAACATAAGAAGTATAAAATATACAGCGGAAATTCCTATAGAAACATATATGTGAAGTTTTTTCAGATTTAAGAAAAAAACACAACACAATTACACACTATAAAAACACGAAATCATAATGATACTATTTACTTATCACATTTAGCCCCAAGTCCTGCGCATGTTACCACATAAATATCTTTACACCACCACTTCCACATCCGTCCATTAGAAAACGGAAGTCAGTAATTTGTAATATTCTAAGGAATACATCATACCTGAGTAAGAAAACTTGTGATTTTCTTTAACTTTAATAATTTCTTTACTTGTTTACATAAAATTTATATCATTTCTTTTGATAAATTCAAAATTTTTAATAAAAATATAATAATGTTTGCGTGCACACACAACAATCACTTTCAAGGGGAATGACATACAGAGATGTATTTTGTTATATTCTTCGTTGTCGGTGATGGGAGTTATTAATTGTAATAAAGTCGTGTGAAAAGGAAAATAAAAAGAATTGAGGGAAATTGGTTTACTATTACAATTTACTATAAAAATAGCTAAAAAAACTTGTTAATAAATTTAATGCTTTGAAAGAGTTTTGAAGAAATCATACACGATAAATTGTTTTCAAGCTTAAAAATCTTAGAAAATATTTAATATTTTCCGTTGGTATAATTTAGATTTTCATATAAAAATTTTTACGTTTTTAAAACTAATTTAATTTTCAAGCTAATTTCTATATTTCAATGATCAAAATTTTCCGTTAAATTTTAGTAAAATGCGATAGTTTGGTTATTTTTTTTATTATAACAAAACGTTTTTAGAAATAAAGTTATTGTGGAAGGTCAATGTACGAGGCACACGTCGTGACCTTCGCTCGCACTTGCAAATAGCCTTTTACTTGTTCGCACAAAAACAAAACGTAAGCAGAAAAATACACTAAATTTTTTCAAATTTTGTTTTGAGTGGGAAGAACCTTTGTCGAACAAATCAAAATTTTTTATTTGCCGACATTGTCTATTCGGTACTTTTACATTCATACGCATGATTGCAGACATGGATTTAACGCTAATAAAAGTTTATCTTAAAAACTCGAGTAGACAATTTATATGGAAAACAACAAATAAATTTAAAATTTTGTTATTGTTTCCCATATATTTTGTCGAACGAATTTTACGATCGACATCGTAGGACAGGCTAATAAATAAAAAAATTCTAAAAATATTTATAATATTTTTTACTCGAATTATTTGATTAATCGAACAATTAACTGATTTTAAAAATATGTTACTTGTCGAATTTTTATAAAAATATAAAGAATTCGGCGACTGTTTTGAAAAGACGTGAGGCGATGGAAACGGTGGCGGCGCATAACGTAGAAAATTATCCGACGGCGGCGCAAAGAATACTTCGAACCCATCGCCTTGTACCTCTGTTATCATTATTGTTCTCTTTTTTATTATTGTACGGCGAACGGTATTGCGTGAACGAAAAAAATAAAGAAAATTCTTATTTTACAATACATATACATTTATGTATATATAAAAAATAAAAATTTCCATAATATTTAAACGATTTAATTATTAAAAAAAAAGTAGAAAAAAATTAGAAAAGAAGTGATTTCCTAATAAATACAAATGGAAGTAATAAGTGAAGATATAATATATTATCAGCAACAAAATCAAAATAATAAAATATTAACCAATGAAACAATAACAAGTGACTATGACTCCTCTGCATATAATACAAGCACAAATCTATCAACGTCTTCCTTATCAAATTGTTCGTCCATATCTTCGCCATCGTCATTTACTAAATCCCCTACACTGGAAAAAATGAAAACAATGACCGCCGATGGTTATACACAATTAGAACAAGATACCACATCATTGTTGAATGATTTTTTTCACACAACTCAGCAGCCACAACAACAGGAGCAACAACATTTAAAGCTGCAAGATCAAAAACAACAGCAGCAACATATAAATCAACAGGTGCTGCAACAACTAGGTTTTAATTTATACGACGATAATTTAGATCTTAATTATGTCAACATCAATGCAACATGTACTAGAGAAACTAGCACAGAATACACCATAAATAATAATAGTAATTTTTATGGCACTCCTTTACCCCCCCTTATTGATAATAACAACAACAGCAACAATAATGATGATAATAATTTTACACATAAAATTTTAAGCATATCGAACGATTCAAATTTATATATTGAGGATGATTTCATTTTAAACTATTTAAATCCCTCAACTGAAATTGCACCACCAACATTATCAACATCGGACAATTTTTATACATTATCATCATCAGATTTAAATAATCGAAATCAAAACATGTTACTTTCACCCCTACCTTTATCATCATCCTCAACAACATCATTAATACATTCACCCTCATCCTTACTAACAACTACTTCATGTTCAACCATAGCCTCACCAGCATCGGACTTAAATTATTTGGAATTGAGAGGATCTTCAATGTCCTCATCATCTACATCGTCATCAACGACGGCAACTCCTAGCTCTATTATGGGCCTTAATAATGATAGTAGTAGGAATTCATATAAAGATTTTACAAATGGAGAAAATGGTATTTGCTTTAAATTTGAATATGCTTTTGAAAATCAAAAGTTAGTACAAGTTCAACCTCCACCACCACAGACCACATCAATATCTATTATGCCTGAAGCCATAACACTAATGTCTTCATCATATGATTCAACTGATGGTGGAGGTGGAGTAGATCAATCATCGCCCTTAATGCCGGCGTCTTACGTAGTATCCCCCTCCCAAACGTCGTCGGAATATAATACCGTCAATATATCAAATGAAAGGTAGTTTATAGTTTTTTGTTTTGTTTACCTTTGCATTTGATTTCTTACTTGATTTATATCTTTCATAGCTTGTCATATTTTTAAAATGCTTTTTCTGCTTGTAAAAAAGCTTTTGTTGTACCTACTCGTATTTTATTTAAGTGGAAGATAATAATTTGCTTAATATTTACTTTTACTTGTTCTTTATTTTTAAAGTATTTTATTTTATTTTTAACTGCCTGCAAAGATATCATTTTTTTTTTTTTAATTAATATATAGAAAGTATAAAAACAATTTATGTGAAGACATTGTGGTGAGTTAGTGTCTGTTTTAAGAAGTAGATAAAATATTTCTATTAAATATTCTCTGCATTTGAAAATTTAAATCATAAATCCTTCTTTAAACTGGCCGTAAAAACAAATACATATGTACATTTATTAGAGAGTCCCGATTAAGGTTTTCTTGACATTTCGATGTAACAAGACTCCTTTAGCGCACTGTTAATCAGTATATGGAATACTATCGACGATCAAAAATTTCATATCTAGTATATTTTGGTCAAAAGCTAAGAAAAACATAACAGACATCCCGTAAAAATAGTACACTTTATGTCTTTTAAAATTAAGTATTTGAACATGTCAAAAATTTATAAATTTTAATTTCTCATAATTTGTTTTAAAATTCAATTTATATAAGTTGAAAATTCTTAAGTTCAAATTCTTGCTTATTATAACATATATGTTTTTATAATTTCAAACATTTTTAAAAATCTAAATTAATCGAATATTAAAAAATGTTACTTTCAAATTGCATATTTGCTATTTTAAATTGCATATTTGCTATTTCATAAACATTTTAAAATCGGGGGTGTTATAGGTTAAATTTTTCCAAAGAATTCAAATGCAACATTTATTGCTGAGCAATATCTAAGTAAAGTTTTCATAAAAAAAAAGTTTTTTAATATAAGATTGTAGGCGCTTGTTTTTTTTTTAATATTAAAATGTATTAAATTTTAAACTGCAAAATTTTAATTTAAAAATTTTGCAAACTAATTTTTTTTAGATTTTATAAACATTAAGCAAAAAATAAAATATTGTCTAAATAAAAACTAAAAACATTTGCTGCATTTCAATTAAATTCAATACGAAAGAAAAACATATTTAGATGTTACTCTTTAGAAACCATAAAATTGGTTACTATAAACATTTAATTGAAATAATTGGTAAAAGAAAAATATTTAATTAAACATTTTATATAAATATACATAATCCAATTTTACAATTTGATGTTAAAATACAACAACAAACAAAAAAAATTTCTGTGGGTCCCACGCAACTTTAATAATTTATAATATCCACAAATCTCACACTCAAAATTGTATGATTTGAAAAATCACAAATCTATAAATAGTAGATTGATAAAAAGATTTTTTTTAAGAAAATATTTTAAAGAAAAACCAAATGGTAAAGAAGAAACAAAATAAAAAATAATACAAAATAAATGAAAATACATTGATAATAATGTGGAAAAATATTGAAAAAACTTTTACCAAAAATAAAGTAATCATGTAAAAGAGACATACATTGTTTAATTTTTAAACATTTAAAATTTTTAAAAGTGAAACTATGTTTCACTTCTAATTTTATTTTAATTATAAATTTATATTTAATATAGACAATAGCGTCACCCATCTATCCATCGTCATTGACTTTGGCGTATCCAAACCTAAACAAAAACAAAATATTTTGTGTTTTCTTTCACAAATATACTATAAAATAATTAAGGAAAAAAAAAACATAAAATTTTGTATTATTTTTTTCGTTATTGTGATGATATTGGGGGCGTATACAGACAAATTTTCTCTCTGTTTGTGCAGCATGTGCTGTCGTGCATTCGATTTTATTTTAATAAAATTCTGCAAATTTGTTTTAGTTTTTTGACTTTTACCCATACGGTTTTGTATAATTTGGCAAAAATTTTCTAAATTTTAATTTAATTTCTTTAAGTTTTTAAATAATAATAAAAGTATGTATATATAAAATAATTGTGTGTGGGCAGTCAACATCGAACTATATACAAATATGTGTAGATGCAACAAATGTTTAGCAATTCTTATGTACTCTTATATATTCATGGGCTGTGGTTCATCAAATACTTTGAGTGGAACCAGGCATATCCAAAAATTATATTTTATTATTTAAATAATGTGTTAAAAAACAAATGTTAAATTTAAGGACATTGTTTATTTATATATTAATATGACATTACTCTTGATACTTTTTAGTCGGGTTTATAAAATATATTCTTTATTTGGAAATTTAAAATCAAATATAAAGGAGATATATTAAAAAAATCTCTATGAAAATGAAAATGAGGTGTAAGTTTGTTTGTTTATCAATTACCGGAGATGGTTATAGAATATGTTGGATCTCTTTTAGATGCCACGTTCACATTTTGCAACTATTTTTAAAAAAGCTACCTTTTAAAAAAGTGTACGTTGTTATTGAACTTATTTACATAAAACAATTTAGAAAAAAACGTGTCCAAAATTTTGTAAATTTATTTTAATAGAAACTATTTTCAAAATTGGGTATTAACTCACTGCATTGCTAATTAAATAAATAAATAAATTACCAAAAAAATAATTACAAAAAAAAAAAAACATACATACATATTTATCACGAAACAAAAATACTTGTCTCATATTGTATATACATACATTTGTTCATATTTTCATAATTTATAGCTATTTGGAATAGAATGTTGGCAACAAAACGTTAATTTATTTATGAATACTCATAATTTTCTAATTTAGCCGTTAATTTAGTGACTAATGTTCTTTTTAAATAAATCAGGTGTTTTTTTGTATAAGTTTACACCTGATGCAAAATCATAAATTAATTTTTTGTGTTTCTTTTCTGTTCTTCAATATTTGCTTTTGAAATAATATAAAAAAAAGTTTTTTACAAAAAAAAAAAAAAAAATAATAATAATAATTTTTAAATACTATATAAATTATGAAGAAATTCAAATTGCTATTATATCATACACAGACTAAAGGAATACCATAATTGGGAATTTTTATTTTGTTATATTTAACTAACTGGCTCTTTAAGTTTAGTAGTTTTTTCAACAAATATTATTTATTTAATAATAATTACCAGTAAAACCAACCAAAAATATGCTGTAAAAAAGTGTTTTTTACCCATAAAATGCTCTTAATATCGGAAAATATAATAAATTATATTACCTCTTAAGATGAAAATTGTTAGAGAATTTTGAAAAATGTATGTGACAATAAAAAGAAAACTTTAATTTATTTTCCTTTTCTTAATGGCAATATATGAAAACTAAAACGTTTTAACAGCAATTTCTTATCTCTATTTTTAAAAATTATAAATATTTTACAGAAAATAGAAATTTAATTGTTTATTATTCTTCATTATGAGGGAAATTTATTATTTCTTTTAAATTGTTCATATGAGAAATTCTTCAAACTTGTATACTTTTGACATTAAAAAAATCGAAATTTTTTAAATCTAACACCAACGATATTATTACCAATTTTTCTTGGTTCCAATGGAGCACGGATCTGTTCGCGCGACGGTTTAAGATACAAATTTATAAAAAAGTTGCCAAAATTCTATTTTAAGTGTAAAATCAAAAATTATTGAATTTATGTACTCTACAATGCTGTATCTAAAATACAAATTAAAAATATCGTGTTAAGTTAAGTATGCGTGTATATTTTTATAAAATTTGTAAAATTTTATTTTTAGGGATCATCATAGTATTGTTCATATTCATCCATTAATTGCAAAATTAAATTTTATTTAAATAAGTCAACAATGACATTTAAATGAATTTTTTAATTGCACTTAGTCAAATCTCTAAAGTTGCATTAAATGAAAAATCTTACTTTTTTCATCATCGCCAATTTTGATTAGCGCCATGCTGTTCCTTTTCTGCAAGTATTTATAGTCTACATTAAAAGAATTTGATATTTATGTTAAAAATTCGCGACTACAGCAATAAAAAGATAGTAAATAAAAGATAAAATAACTTGTTTGTTTCAAACATTTTTTCGTGTTGTTAGCAATATTGCATCAAAATAAATTTTGAGAATTTTAGAAAAAGAAAAATATCATAAAAAGATAATTGTTTGAATCTGGAAGAGTTATTTATTTTTGCAAAAAAGTCAAAACTTTTTCGAACAAAATATTTATTTATATTACTTTTATTTCTAATTTTTATTCTTCTATTTTTAAATTTTCTTACAACTCTTCCAAATGATTCTACCTTCTATAGATCTATTATGGTTTTTAACTAGAGTGACTAATGTGATCTTTAAGAAATATGTTTACCAAAATAAACTTTGTAAATACCAATACAATTATAAACATGTTAACCAAATTTGTTAAATCAAATTTCGGTACTATAGTAAACTACAATTCTTGTTGTAAATACCAATACAATTATAAACATGTTAACCTAGCAAATCAAATTTCGGTACTATAGTAAACTACAATTCTTGTTGCATGTGAAACTCCTTTTTAAATTTTTAAAATTTGACCTCTCTGAAATTTTTTTCTATAGAAAGTTACCGATAGAGCTTCCTACAAAAAAATTTAAGATGGACTTTTTAACGTCTTTAAAGATTATTAAAAAAAAACTGCTAAAAAAATTTTTTATATGACATATTAAAATACAAGCTTCAACAAATTTATTGTAAAGAAATATAATATATTTTATACCATGGTATAAAAAAAAGAAGGTAGTTTCACTTTCTCTTTTGGTAGCCATAATTAACGTTCCATATTTTGTTATCAATAATCCCACTTTTGTTTATTTATTATTTATTTATTTATTTATTATTATTATTTTTTTTTTTTTTTTTTCAATAAAAAAAAAAAAAATTAAA
>MINK01006455.1:0-10593 GCA_001735545.1 Phormia regina
AATCGCTAATCAATTAAAATTTTCATTTGCGTCAGTGTTTACATAAAACTTGGTAAATTCACAAAGTAGGCGTGGCAATGGCGGGATGAAAGCTGTCTACAAGGTAGCGAAAATCTCAGACTATTACATGCTGAAACAATTTTGAAATTATCTTTAAAGCTCGACGAGATATAGCAAAAATACTGAAATCAATATTAAAAATTCACTTGCTATATGATTCTGTTGGCCTATTACTTTGCCAAAGTTTTTGAAATTTTTTAAATAACCATTTTTGAAAAAAAGCGTTGGAATTTTAAGTTGCGTCGGAATTGGAAGTTTTAAAAGCTATTGAACTTAAATTGAAGTTTCTTAAAAATTGTATTGCCACGCCCACTTTTCGGAAGTTATTAAACATATATTATAAACAAATTTTTCGCATGGGGGCGTGGGATTGGGAGGAAAATTTTAAACTTTTAGAAAAGTCATATTTAAGATTTATTTAGTAATTTTTGCATGCAGGTGTAGCAGTGGGATCAAAACTACAGAATTTTTAAAATATTTTCAATAAATTTCAATTTAAGGTCAGAACTGTAAAATCAATATTAAAACTTCTTAAATATAAAAGACGATGTTTACCTCTTTGCTGTCTTATAAAAATACGAAATTTAGTTTTTTAGTCATGTTTCGTAAACATGCTCTTAAACATTTATTTATATTTTTATTTTTTAAATCGCAAACATTTTTATATATTTTTTTTTTGTTTTTCATTTTGCGATTTTACAAATATATTTATTGAATACATATGTATATATATAATTAAAAATATGTAATTTTACTTAAGTAAAAATTTTATGTTTGTTATTTTTTACCTTTATTTTTTTTGTTTTACTTTTTTTCTAAGTAGTTTAATATAAAAAAATATGTATTTTTTTGTGTTTGCTTTTAAACATAAACCCATTAAAATATAAAAGAAATTATTAAAATGTAAAAAAATAGAACATTAACATGTAGGTATAAACATTTTTTAAATGAAAAATAAATTTTAATTGTATACACTAAATTCAAATATAAAACAAATAATTGTTTTTACACAAATAAAATAAAGAAAAACAATATATATTTTTTTAAATTTAAACAAAATTGTATGAATGGTGTGAGTGTGTAATTTTATAGTATAATAAGTATGTATGTAAGTATGTAAGATAATATATGTATATAATTTTTGCTTATAATATTTAAATAAAATATTTGTATTTTCACTAACAACAACTTATAATAATTTTTTTATGGCTTTTTATGATGAATTATGATTATTTCGTTAAGGTACATGTGAGTGGTGGAATAAAATCAATCAGCGAAAAAGGATTTAGAATCTCAATACGCAAATATTGATTTAACTGACTTTATAAAGATAAAAATTCCACTATTTTAATTGAAAAGTTGACGTCTTAAAGCTGCTTTGAGTTTCTTCTCCATCTTTTTGTACCTCTCCAATTCAATTGCCAATTCTGCATTTCTATGTGTTAAATTTATTTCCTCTCTTTCCAAAGCACTATCTCGTTCCTTGTGCTTCAGACGCGATTTGCGACTGGCTTCATTATTTTTCGCACGTTCCAGTAATTTCTTTTTTTCACTTTCACTCAGATTTTGAATTTCTGCTGGATCTGGAATGTCACTGTGTGTTTTGGGAGGTCTACCACGACCTCTTTTGGTGGTCATTGAGGCATTTGTATTTGTAGCTATAGACGAGGCGGGAGAATTTGGTGCTGTATTTACGAAGTTCGATTGATTTGAGAAGGAATTATAACTAAATGGTGTATTTGGAGGAGAATAGTCGTTTGTGGTTTCATCGACATTTTCCGTTTTAATAGATTCACATCTAGGAGAGCTTGATTTCAGTTCATCTATAATACTTTCAAAGGAAAGATTTAACGGAGGCATGTTTTCATGGTCTAGCTGCAAAAAACAAAAAATAAAATAAATTATAGATTTTAATAATTTTACTTAGTAAAAAACTTCATAGTTCAATATTTAAAAAGTTAGAACTATAAATAACATGATTGTCTTAATTCTTAATAGTTTGAAAAATAATAATAATGATAATAACATCTATATTTTATACTTTAAATATTCTAAATTAATGAATATTTAATAAATAATTACCTGTCCAATGATATCAATTATATTTGGAGTACTTATTTCAGGCTGTTGTTGCATCCTACATTGTTTAGTAGTCAAATCAAGTTTAAGACGTTTTTCGGGTATATCTTGCACCATGGTCTGTGAGCTGTTACGTTTTAAGTTGTTCAATAAAGATTTTGTTTGTGAACAATCAGTCAAAATGTTCTCATCATTGGATACAGATGGATAAATATTCCAACTTTCCATATCAGGATTTAAAGCAACTGGAGTTGAAGGCTCAACTGAAACATTTATATGTGGTTCAGCATTTGCTATTTCGTTGGCTAAAAGTTTTTGAGACGATGACTGTGATTGAGAACATCCTGACGTAAACATGATGTCATTATGTTGCGAATTGTTCAAACATTCACTTAAGGTGAAATTGTTGTCGATGTTGTTCAAATTGATGGCATCCTCGTTGTCCATGAGATCTGTACCATCTATATCGTCGAATGGTGAAGATTCATCCAAAAAATTACCGTTTGTACATTTGAATAATTCTTCTATTTCATCATTTGAAGCCATGGTGGTAACGTTGTTGTTATTATTATGAATATATGTGGTAGAATTGTTGTTGTTGTCGTTGTTGCTAGTGTTATTGTTATTATTAAAAAATATTTCTTCTAACATCATTTGTAATTCCAAATGATGTTGTTTTGAATTTTTATTATCATCTACTTCAGTCAACTGCTGTTGTTGATGGTATGATGATGGTACTTGTTGTTGTTGCTGTGGCACTTCCAAAGCCGTATCCTTGTCGTCGCTGCTATGTTCCGTCAACAGATTAATGTCGAATTCAAACGTATCCAAAAAGTTGTTCACTTCGTTTCCTTTTTCGTTGCTGTGGTTGTTACTTATGTATTGGCTGGTGTTGTTATTGTTGTTGTTGTTGTTGATATTAAAATTATTATTAACTGATGTTGTTGATGCAGCAGTAGCTTGTTGTAGGTATTCTACAATTTTTTTTTTATTTGGAAAAAAAATTGAAAAAAACAAATTAAATTAATTGCGTTCTAATATAAGTAATATTTTATAACGTTTATACAAGTATAGGTATTATTGAAAATGAAGTGTATATAATTAATTAGTACCTATAAATTATGTTTCTGTCTTTAAATATATTTTAATAGAGTCCAACAAGTGCAATGACATTAACTAAGTATTAGAATAAGTAGAGAAAATGTGGAAAAGGATTCAAATTCTTTTAAAATTATTTAATATCTGTAATAATTTTTTATGTTTTTTTTTTCCACTGTTTTTTTCGATTTAACATTTTTATAGTTGGAAGTTATTTTTTTTTTTTTTTTTAAATAAAATCTGAAGCATACTTTTAAGCTTCTTAAGATAAAGTGAGACAACTACTGTAAGCCATAGACGATATGTAAAACAAGAAACAAAATAAAAAAAATTATTGTGAAATTCAATATTAAAAATAATTTGAAAATTATTTTATTTTGTTCGCTTAGACATTAACATCAGTATTCATTGATAAAATTAATTCATAATTTATAAATGTTATGACTTTAAAGATACGCAATCTTTATCATTATTTAAACAAAATGTAAATAATTATTTATTAGAAAATATAGAAATTCATAAATAAATTTGTAAGAAAATGAACTTAGCAGATAGTTTTTTATGTAAATGGAATGTTGTCTTCTGCCTCTACAAAGCCATTATGGCGCTGAGGCTTTAAGAAAATAACTTGTATAATATTTATTAATGAAAAATAAAAAATATTGTATAAGGAAATTCATGGTTAATTTAAATGAAAAATAAACTTCTAGTTATTCTATTTCATTTTGCCATTTTTTGTTTGTTATTTATTAATTATAAAAATGAATTATTTGTTTATATACCTATAATGTATAATTTCTTTTAGAAACAAAAATTTACGAAAATTTGTATGTAATTTTTGATCAATATAAAAATTATTTAAACAACTTCATCAAGCAAACTACTCAAATTGAATGTTTTGAAAATAAAATCACAACCATGATTCATGTTTAATCTTTTTCTCTTTTTGCAAAACAAAAACAGAGAAATCAATGAATAGAAAGAGAGGGAGAGAGATTGCGTTTTTTTTTTTTGTTTTCTAGAAAATAATTTTATTTTATTCAGTATCTTATAGATACAGATGTTCAAACGTGTTTGTTTGGGTATTTGTGTTTGAATTTGTTGTGAACATGCACAGACATGAATCTTTTAGCCTTAAACAGAAGAAGAAATAAAAAAAACAGCTGATAAAAAATATATAAAATAAAGTATACGTTTATGTTTTTAATTTTTTAATTTTAATATTTTTGCAAATGACTTTTTTTGAATTGTATCTAAATTAGAAATAAAAAAATAATTAATTTTTGGACCTAATTATTTATTATAAGAAAATTAATTTATTTTAAACAATTCTTTATAAATATTTTGAATATTCAACAAAATTTTGGTTTAAAACGTATTTATTTAAAAAATAAACAGTTATTCAGTTAACAATTACCTACTATTTTTTTTTAAATAAAATCCATTATATTTTTTAAATTCGTATTTTTAATATAATATTGATCTAGATAAAAAATATTAAGTAAATTAATTCCAGTCCAATTTCTTTTACTAAATTAATGTTAAAAATTGCATTCTGTTTAACATTTTCCAATTTACAAAATTGTCAAATAAACATAAAAATATATAACTGAATTACCTCTATTTGTGGTCAAGATGTACCTTCCTCTAACACGTTCAATTTTCGACTGATAACTAAACAATCTCCTACTACATTATTGTACAGAAGAGAACAAATACAATGCAAAAACAAAAACAAAATAAGCGAGTACAATATATAGCACTCATTCAAAACAAATGAGAGAGGAGATATACACTCATATTTAGAGATTTGTTTTGTGAGTTTTGCTAAGAAGAGTGCAATAGAGTTATTTTTTATATTGTTTTCATGTCTTTTTCTTTGTTTTGCAAAAAATATTTACCCCAAGATCATCGTTTTACATAAATAATCTTCCCCTTTATTGGGTTTGTTGCTTCTTTTGCCTCTTTTAAGGTTAGAGCCTATTGATGATCTCTTTTTAACAGTTTTTTTCGCCGTGAAGGCATTGTTAATTATTTAAAGTGGGTGAAAGAGATGAAATAATATTTTGATTAGAAGTAACAAGTGTCATTTCTTTTGTCCAAACTAAATCTTTGTAAAAATACATAATATAGTTGTAATACATAGTAAATTTATTGCGAAATTAATAGTTTTTGTTTTTTTAATATTGTATGTGTGAATTTTCTTCTTGTTGTTGGGGGAGGTAAGAGAAAGTAAACGGAAGTATATTTTTACTTAATTTTTTTATTTTAATTATTTTTATTGCAATAAAAATAATTTAGACAAAGGAAAATAAATTTTTAAATTAATCTATGGCCGAAAAGGCAGAACCTTGTAAAAATTATACTTTTTTAATTTATCCAAAAATATTACTTTTCTTTTTTTTAATCAATGATGCTAACTTAGCACTTTTCGGGTCAGTTATACTAAAAAAACTCTCAATTAACGCTTAACAACTTTCCTCTACAAAAAAATAAAATAATAATAATAATAATAATTATAATGATAATAATGTTTGAAGTGAAAAAACTGCAATATTTTCGTTATTTTCATCAATAGTTCCTTCCAGTCTCAAGTTCATTAAAATCGGTTCATTGGTTTAAGCGTGATCGCGTCCGAAATAGAAAAACAAACATACACATGATTTTATAATAATATGGACTAGAGTTTTATTGTTTGGTAAAAAATTCTATTTTTATTTTATATAGACGATTTTTCGACATTTTCAATTCTTAAATAGCCGATTTTTCGATTTTTTAACCATTTCGACTTTTTGATTATTTTTTTACTATTTTCGACTCGTTTCACTATTTTTTGTTATTTACTTTCATTATGTATTTATGTTACGAACGGTTAGATAAAAAATGCTAAGAAAGTATTCTTTGCAAGAAAATTTTGTTTAAATATTATTTAACTATTTTCAACTATTCGATTATTTTCTATTCTTTCTGATCTTTGTATTTTGCACGTCAGCGGAGTTATATTAACATTATATTTTTTAAAGACTTTAAATAATACGTTTTTTTGAGATTTGATTCTTATATTTTTAAGTTTGATCCTTGAACTTTTGATATGAATAAACTTTATGTACATGTCGTTATAAAGGTAATATTTTTCAAATATTTTTCAAAACCAATTAGTTTATATATTTTTTTGTTGAACTTTTATAAAGTTTTTAAAAATTTCTAATCAGACTCATGTTCATTGACCAGAGAGGCAATGAACAGAGTCTGTAGTTAATATCGTTAGAGTCGTAAATGTCTATTTTAATATGGAATCACCCAATATTATTAATAGTATAAATGGTAATAAATATATATTACAATTTTTCTTATAGAAATGCTTTAATTCGTTATAACTCTACTCAAAGTTTTGAGAAAAGTAATGTTGACTCCTTACAAAGTAATTAGTGTAATTTGTTAGAAGTAGAAAGCATTTAATATTTAATGTTTTTTTTTTTATTTAGATAAAGTGGGTTTTAGTTAAAAATTATATTTTTTATTAAAATATGAAGGCGTTTCAATATTGTTATTTTATATGTATATGTATATGTAAAATAAAATATTGTTCTAGAGAATATATAAATTTTTTAATACATATGCATATTGGAATGAAATACAATTTAAAAGAATAAATATCAAAAATGGTTCTGAAAAATGCATTTTTAATACAAATGTATTTTTAAATTTTAATACTTTTTGTTTGAATTATTACTTTTTATTAAAAAGATCTCAATTAGATTCATTTCATCAGTAAAATAAACTATTTTTTATACAAATTGTATAAGTTTTTTTTAAAATTTAAATCGAGAAAACAAATTTGGTTAATAACGAATAGTAAGGTTCTAAATTATTACAATTGCTTATAAGTGAAGTGTTAAAGTTAACAGTGAATTTAAAAAATCTCAATACGTTTGCCAATTTTTCTTGCTACAATTCTGAGTTTATAGGAGAGGGAGGAAAAGAGAATACTAAACATTTACATTCTCTTTACCTCTCTTGCCTACAAAGTCAGAATTGCGGAAAGAAAAATTGCTGTGTGTGAACCCCGACTTACAAAAAGAAATTGTGGTTCAGATTATGTTAAGCGGAGACAAATTTACTTATAAAATGTGAACATTAGAGCCAGCATATTTTTAGTGGCAATTAAAATATTTTTATTCTACCAAAATTTTCGAAAAAAAAATCTACCAAAACCGATGGAAACCTACCAAAAATAAAATTTGACATTTATTGCCATTAATTAAAATATGCTTATCAATAACACAAGGAACCAGTAATTATGCGGTACGGAGTTCTCAGTTATTTCGGAAACACGGTATTTATAAGCATCCAACCTCTAACCCTTTCTTTAATTGACCATAGTTCTCGCGATTAACCGCCTTTTTTTAGTTAAGGATGTTGCACTATATGTCGTAGCATATTTGTAAAATTGTCTGATTTTATACAAAAATTATCAAACAATAAAAAAATGCAAAACTGAGCAATTTTTTTATTATAAAAAAACTCTATATGTCAAAAATTAAAATTTTTATTACTTAATCATAATTTATCATTATAATTAAGTAATAAAAATGTTGATAAATTTTATATATATGTATAGGCTTAGTACTTATACCGAGTATCTGAATTGACTGAGAAACATAGAGCCACTGAAATTTTGTTTCATTTTATAACTCTGTGTAATTAGAACGTTTGGAAGTTATAGGTTAGTTAATGTTCGGAAAATGTTGACTCTAGACAAACTGAATTTGATTTCGTATAAACTAACCATTTTTTTACAGTTAATAGATATGATATGAGAGAATTTTGCTCGAAAGACCCCAAGATAGACTGTGTGAATTGATACATAAAAATTTAACTGTCAATTTAATTTGTTACTAATAAAAAAGTTTCTGTTAAAAAAAATTAAGAACATTAAAATATACCGAAAAATATATGTTTTTTTACATTGTTTGTAAAAAATTCCAAACAATGTGGAAATAAACCTATTATTTTTTATTTAAAAAATTCAAGCCAAAATCTACCAAAATTCGATTCAGCCTTTCATACTACCAAAGGGATAAAAATCTGTTACAAAACTACCCCAACACTGCGTATTAATATTAAAGCTTCACAGAAAAAATATTTAAATATTAAGTTCGTAATATTTAAATATTGTTCTTAAATACATGAATCAAAAGTCAAGGTGTCTTAAGCAAATTGTTTAAATTTTATTTATAATTTTCATTTGCAAAGAAATGGTTAAAATTTTCATTGAAAAATTTTTAGTTATTAACTGGTTTTAGCTACATATTAACAGAAGAAGCTCTGTTTATTAAAATTATGCACATATGTACTATAGAATGGTACCAAATTTGTGCAAATTTCTAAACATTTCCTAACAAATTATTCTTAGAAAACAGCCATATTATGATAATATTTTCTATTACAACAAATTTTATTTAGCATTCCCACTAAAATCTTATTAATATAAATAAAAATGTATGCAAAAATTGTTAAAATTTTCATAATGAAAAATTTAATAATATTTATGAACCAAATTTTATTTTTTATGAAAACAGTTTGGTAAAAAAATGTAATGTTCGATTTATAATATTTATATAGAAAATTTATAAATATATGTACTTTTATTTTCTGTGTTGTTAAGAAGGATTCATTGGATTTTTTTTTAAATATTTTTTATAAAAATTGTATTTATTATTTACAGGTATACTGGTATTCTTTTACATAATTTATTTGTTGTTGTAAATATATTTAATTGTACGAAATTTTCGTACAAAATTGTTTAAACTTTTTTTTTAAAGTACGAAGTATTTTGGATCTTTTATTTTTTTAAATAAATTTAAATATAAATAATATCTATTTGAAGTGTAAACACTTTAAAGAGTAGTTTAGTTATTTTAGTTTTTTAGTGAAATATTTTGATTTTATGCCGTTTTCTTTAAAAGAAAACGAAACAGTTTTGTAATTATGTACATAGATACATACATACGTATGACTAATATTTATTGGCTACCATTTTAACTAATTCATCTATTTATTTACTATGTACTTCGTTTTTCCAACACCATTTTGTTTGTTTGTTGACATTCGATAAATTCTTCCTCGATCCGTGACATGTAATTAGTAACAAAGAATTAATAAAAAGAGATGTAAAAAAAACATCTCTTTATACCCTACATAACCAAAGGTACCCCAGCCAAATATTGTAACGCAGAGAAAAAATTTTCCTACACCCTCCTTAAAGTATACCGTTCGACACATAGGCACATAGGTTTGGTACACATAGGCAATGGTGTTGGGTATCATGATTCATATGTTGCATTAAATAAATAAAGATCGCTTGTAAAGAATTATCATTATATGCGTTTTCTATCAATGACCTTCAAAACTTTAGAGAGGGTTGCTTGGTAATTCTCCAAATTTAGCGTTGTTTACCGGGCTCTCATTAAATTAAGTGAGCAAACAATAAGAGACCGGCCTTAAACACCACTAAACACCCACCTGTATGTTGAATAAATATTTTAAAGACACAAAAAGAAAAAAATTGTGAGGGGAGAATATTGGAAAATTTTGTGTTTGCAATGAAATTGTGTTTGCTTGCAAAAAAAAAAAAAAATATATATATATTATTGTTGATCTTTCTCACTTGTAGATCTCTTTCAAATGTTTTCTTTTACACTCGTTTCTTTTTTAAACTCTTTTTAACTTTTTGACATTGTATTTCATAGTTTCACATGTTCATGTTGTTTTTTGTCGAATTTCACAATTGACGCACAATTTGTATAGCATATAATTTTAATAAAAAATTAAGAACATTTAAAGAAATAGATTAACATCCGTATTCACAAAAAAATAATATAAGTTTGGTAAAGGTTTACTAACTTTTTGTATGTAAATTTCCATAAGGAAAAATAGTAAACCTTTATCAAGCATACATTATTTTTTGTGAATGCGGCTGTAAAATTATTTAGTCTTGATTTAAAAAAATTTAACTTTTTTTATACGATTGGCAATATGATATTATTTATCTAATAATATTAAAAAACTTTTTAGAGCTAATACTTGGTTTCTCATTGTTATACATTTGACGTTATGACATGTTGTTTTGCACGTTTTGTTAATTTTCATTAANNCGGATAGACGAAACATTTTTCAATGATGTCGTTTTTTATTAAAAAAAAAATAGTATTTTGAAACCTGAATTTTTGGTAATAAAGTGTACACTTTTCGAAAATTTTCATCTTTAATCTATAATGAAATATTTTAATTTTTCAATTTACACATACATATGAATGAATGTATGTACATCCATATTATCTTAAGTGTGTGTGC
>MINK01006476.1:0-11673 GCA_001735545.1 Phormia regina
TTAATTTTCCTAATAGTTTAAGAATTAATTCAATACTTTTGCATTGATTTTAATGAAATGGGTCTGACTTTTTTGGCAATGAATTAATATCATTATGATTAAGGAATTCAAATTTGATTTTTTGACACTTTGGAATTTTTAAAGACTTTGGAATAAATTAATTTTGGCAATTTTGTATTAAATTTATTTATTTTTTTTTTAAAATGGTCTTAATATACCTAAAATTATTAAACGTATTTAAAGTTAATATAAGAAAGTCTTGGAGATGATTTTTTTTTTTATTTCATATTTTTTGAATAAAATAGTATAGAGATATGAATTAATATATAGTGCAACATCTTAAAAGTTTACAATTCAATAAACATGTTATCGATCGAATAATATATTAAATATATTTTATTAAATAATTTCGAAATATGTCTGCAAATATTTGTATATTCTGTCTTTCCTTTACTTATTTTTTTTTTTTTATTGTATTTCTGACAAAAAATTCTAAAGTTGAAAATCCGGGATTCAATCCCATGTCATACAAAAAATTACTAAATCATTTGTCAATATCGGAACTGGTTTAGGATTTATAAATTAACCTATTTAATACTATGTACATGTATATAAAATAATACTAATATTAGGAAGAATTTTTGTTATATTTTTATTGGAAAAAATTTTCTAAATTCCTTAACAAATTACTGTTTAATAGCATATTCTAATCGTGTTAGGAAGTTGAACTTGACCAAAATAATTGCTTCAAAAAATATTTTTTTTTTTTTGGCAATTTCGTAAAAAATATGTTTTATTGATAACTTCAGATTTATATAAAAAAATATATAAAATTATATACTTATTTGGACCTACAGCCTACGTAAGGTCACTTCAAGAGTGAGTACCCATCAAAAATTTTCGTTGGCAGGTAATGAGTTAAGAAGCCAATATATAACACATTGGAGGTAACTGCTTACCTAATGTCATTACCTATTACAAGAACAAATTGCTTTCAAGCTGTTCAATAACTCATTCATTTCAAAGTATTTCTGAATGTAATGTAGACGGTATGTTGTAACTATATGTCATTTCATTACAACATTAAATATCCTTAAATATTAAAAATCCTGGTTTGTTTCAATTATTTCGAAAAATATTAATTAAAAATCTTTTAAATATTAAAATATTTTACCATTACGAAATTATTCCTTTAACTCAATCTATTCTTGGCAACTGAATACATAAATTCGTTTATATATCACGAATATACATACATTCATACATACAAACAAACGTAAATCTATATACCTTTAAGTAACAACAATTTCTATAAATGTATTTAAATTTGAATAATGATTAAAATCTACATAAAAACATTCAAATATTTATGAAAATATGAAAATGTCTATAGAAAAATGTATAAAGATTTAATATAATAAATATGCATGTATGGTCAATGAATAAACTAAAGAGTACATATTCATATATCTATTAACATACATATACATATATGTACATACATACAATCATATTAACTACTTACTATACATTATTAAATATTTAAAGGAAAAAAAAGTATATTTCTAGTCATGCAACATATGCATACATACATACACATATATATGATACTATCATTAATAAATACATATGAATTTTTTTTTTATTCAAAGTTGAATTAATATAAGAAAATATATCGACATACGATTTCTTTAATATATGTATTGAATAAATGCAAGTGAAGTGTGTATAACATCAGATAATTTACAATCTTTGATTATTTTACACTAATTAGCTAACGGTGTATATGTACATATATGGCAAGATGTGAAACTATATAAACAGATATTTAAAAGAATCATTTTATAAATGGTGTAAAGTAAGTGGGAGTTGTAAAATATAAGGAATAAAACATTTTGTTTAAAAAAAAAGAGATTAAATTCAAAAGAAATTTGTATAATGTAGAAAAACATTGTTAGAGAACAGTTTCATATTAATAATTTTCCTTTTAATTTAGCTTGAATACCTTTCATATGACAAAAAATAATAATAATAATAATTTAAAAGTAATAAGTTAATTTATATTTGCATCTTGATATTTGTTTATAAATTTGCTCAAATATTTATAATACCTCTACAAATAATGCCTTTTAATATTAAACAATACTTGTTGTATAAATAAAAGCAATGACACAAACAAAAAAAAAGTAATTAATTAATTAAAAATTAATGTACATTGATCTATTTGAAGTTTGTATCGGAAGTAAAAATCTCTTTAAACAACATCAACTCAAATTACTTTCAAACAATATTTGTCATTACACTAACACTCACTCACTTGCATATACAAATGGAAAATAGTTTGGTTTTATATAATCAATAGCCAACCATATCGTATCGTAACATATCATATCATTTGAAACGTTAGGACACTTTCATTTCATTGTTATACGAGGTATTAATCTTAATGGTGAGTATTTGTACAAATGCTTGAGTAATTATACTAATTGCCTAATTTTGTAATTGCAGTTAATTTATTACAAAACACCACTCGTATGATTTCAATCATATAAAGAGAAAAAGATATATAGATATAGAGGGAGAGAGAAAGGAATATTTACTACATTATAATATTGAATATACATTGTACATGTATATTAATACCAACCACATTAACTGGAAATAGTTAAAACCACTGATTTCGAAATTTGATTAGAAATTAAATACAAATTTAAAACAAATGGAGTTTAAATGAAAAATATCAATTTGAAATAATTAAGAAAATTAACTGTATGGAAAAAAATGTTAGTGGCCTCTGACAATATGTTGAAAAAAAAAAAACAAAAACAACAAAAATTTAATATAATATAGAATTTGTAATAAGATTAAGTTGGGAGATTATGATCTAGCATAATCCCTATAAAGTTCTGAGTCGATTTTCTTTGGTCCGTCTACCTACATCGTAGTAAATGAAATCCACTAAAGGTATCTTCAGAGTAGTGAAATGTTTGAGGAACATAATGTAATAATAAAATATTTTCTAATTTCTGGACATTTTTCCTTTTTTGAACTCACAAAAAACTTTAAAGATCAATTGTCATGCAAATATTTGACAAATGTGAATAAAAGTAGCTTAAGTTAGAGTTTACACACATCAATTCTTATTGAAAAGAGAGGTATAAGAAAAGAGGTAGTGCTAATTTTTTTCATATATCTCGCCTACAAAGTTATTGCTATATGTGAACCCCGATTAAGAACTTTGTTATTTTAAATTACCTAAATCACTCAGCAGAATTAAAGAAAATTTACCCAAATATACCCTTTAATTATTTTTTGTACAGACAAAATTAAAAAAAATATATATGTATCGATTTTTTCCCGAAATTAGTCTCAAAAACCCCACAATTTTCTGTATGTCATGACATTTTTTGTTCTCTGATTTCCATGAAAGTTTACATTCTTAATAGAAGTGAATGGAGCCATTCAAAATTTGGTCTGCGAAAATTTTAAATTAAAATGAATTTCTTTTAAAAAGTTATTAGGAAGATACATTCGTTTTTTATACGTCCAGTGCTCCCACAGACAAATGAAGTACTCAAGATTTTGTGTTGAGGTTTACAATGCACAAAAAGAAGTAATAATCGACTCAAAGATACTTTCTACAAAAATAATTTTTAAGTAGATGTAACAATGTCCGTCCTGCTGTCTCATTTTACACGTTTCAATTTCAAAGAAAATTGAGTTCAATTTGGCACCGGTATTTTTGAAGAACAAAGCTCATGAATGTAATCATTTTTGTAGAAAATAGAAAAATATTTATTCTAATTATTAAAATATTGTTTTACTGCTTTAAAATAATATTCATCAATTACGAAAAAAGAATAGTTTTAATATTTTTTTTATATTAAATAAGTGCCATAAATCGTAACCAAGTGACCAAATCCTACTAATAAAAACTGTTAAATTCTCAAAAAAAAAAGTTGCTTATATTATTATTATTATTATTATTATTATTATACATAATTTTATAGAACGAATATTTTTTCGGCTTTAAACAAATGTGGCAACTTGTTGTTTATAAATTAAATAAATTTCAATAAACACCTTTCTTGTCAAATATTTTTAAATAAAAGTATCTTGTTTTTTTTCGTATAATAGGTTTAGCCCTGTGTAAATAATTTTAAAAAGTTATTAATTTAATAATTTTGTAAAACTATAAAGTTTATTATTGTTATTATGATTTTTGTTATAATTAAAAGCTTGTTTTTCAGTTTTATTTTATTATTAATGTCGCCTAAAACAATGTAAGAATAATATAACTAATATAGAACTCATATCCGTTTCCGTTGTAATTGATGCTTCTTAAAAATGTTGTTAAATAAAAAACATGCTAAATGTAATTGTTTTCGAAATTTATTATGGTAAATTCAGAGCTGGGAATTGTTTAATATTTATTTTTAAATGAATAATCCAAAGAAAAATAATTAATAATTCAATTATTATATAAATTTTTCAGTTAAAGTCGGTGTTCACACACAGCAATTTTTCTTGCCGCAATTCTGACTTTGTAGACGAGAGTGGTAGAGAGAATGTAAAAGTTTAGTATGCTATTCTCCTCTCTCTCTCTCTCCTATAAGCTCAGAATTGCGGCAAGAAAAATTGCACTGTGTAAACCAGAGCAAAATAAGTAATAAAATCAAAACTTTTCTATATTATTTTATTTATTGATTTTAATTCATCTTTAAACTCCACGACATAATTCAAATTTAAAATCACACCAATAAGTATTTCCCATTTATGTTCATTTGTAAATACTTATTTATGTCAAATGGCAATATTTCCCTTTTTTTGAAAATTATTTACTACTTCACTTTTGTGATGAATAGAACGAAATTATTATATTAATAATAACTATTTTTAATTGTTTAACAAAAAATTTTTTACAATAATTATTTGCACGAAAATTTTACATGTTTAGGTTACAATTGTCATTGGAAAAAAAAACTTCACCTAGAATTTAATTCATTATTTTTTCATCGTAGTAGTGGTGTAATTGCTATCTATGGTGGATGTTCGATTGTTCTATTCAGTGATTTTTTTTTTATTTTAATTAATTATTTGACAAAATATTGCATGTCAATTTTAATAGATCGCCCAGAAGCCTTAATGATCCACAAGAGTTTATTGTAATTGAAAAAAGTTTTTTATTTAAAAAAATTCTAAAATATTAATTACAAATATTACATTTGATTTGGACTTTCTCTGGGACAATTATAAAATATTAAATACATAGTTTTTAATAGATCAATTAAAATAGTTAAACATAAAATTTTTGTGATCATTTAAGAGAATGTTTTTATAAATGGGAATTACTATGAACGATCAATTGTTTAGAGACTGAATAGAAAATTTATCAAAACTTCTCCAATAAGTCGAAATTTTCTCAAAAAATAAATATTAAACGAAAATCCTCTATAAAAGAAAAATATTTGTTGGAAAATTTTCTATAAAAAATATATATCATCCATTCCATGAGAGATTTATAAAAAATTACAATTTTTTTATTGAATGTATTCCGAAAGAAATTAAAAGAGATTTTTACAAAAAATTTCAATATAAAGAAATTTAAGATAATTCTCTTTAAAAAAAAAAAAAAATACAAAATTAAACTATAATTTTTTGCAAAAAATATATAAAAAATCAAATAAATTCTATTGAAATTTTTCTATTTAAAAAATTAACTAAAATTGTCTATAGAATTATATGGTAATTTTCTAAAAAGAAGAAAATTTTACCAAATGGAAAAAAGAAAACTAAACAAACTTTTTATACAAAAGACATTTTTATCTAAAAGAGAAAAAAAGGAAAATGTATCACAAAATATCTCAAAATAAAAATTGACTTTCAAAGGATGCATTAAATATTTTATCTCTTAACTAATAGAATTAAATTAAATGAAATTCCCTTTTCTTTCTTTCACATAACGATATTAATAAACAAATTAACTTAATTTCTTTAAATATTAAAATATTATTTATCAATTTGTTCTAAAATACTAATTTTCATAATCATTAATCGTAAATAGATATTGTTGTTATTATTTTTTCAATTTAATTAAATTAAATTGATTAGCGTTTGTTAACCAACATATTGTTATTAAAGTACACAACAACAACAACGAGAACGAAAATAATATTATTATTATCATACATACATATGTGTGTATGCAACAAAAAGCAATTATAAATAAATTCAACAATTTGTAATTAAATTAATTAATAAACTTGAAAACATAACTAACACACATACAAATAAACATAAAATGCAAATAATATAGAAATACAAGTATAACGTTAACAAAACATAAAAAGCTCTACTAAAGAAAATTAATACGAACAAATTAACGAAATATATGAAAAAGATATTTTTATTTTTATCTATTTTCTGTAGAATGTTTTTTTTCTTAATTTTATTAAATTCTTAACCTTTTATATTTCAGGTGACGTCATGTCGTTATGTTTATGTATTATTTGTATAATATCTAGTCATGTACATAAATACACACACACAAACACACATTTAGTTAAAACAATTGGCAATTTAATTTCATTAAAAATAAATTCTAATTATAACGATGAGTTTGTCTATTTCATTTGTTGTTATCAGCTGCAAACAATCAGTAAAAGCCAAAATATTGTTGTTGCTGTTGTGGTTACTATTGCTGCTCCTGCTGCAATTACAATTGCTGTTATTATTGTTGTAGTTGTTGTCACCAAACAAATTGCAATAATAAACTAAATGCATACATACACAAGTTTACACAAATAAACATACACATACACTCCTTTTTAATTAATACTCATACATTTAATGTTTAGCGTATATACATATGTATGTATGAAAATGAATTAGTATACGTTTTTTTTTTTTAATATATAGATATTTTTTAAAATTTATTTTAAACAGGTGGAAATTTTCAATAACATTCTAAGAAAAAAACTATTTAAATTTATTGTAAAAATCATTTTTTTTTGTAATTGTAATTAACATTTAAACACTGAAAAGAACATTTAAACACTGAAAAGAACTACAACATCCAGATCATAACCAACTTTAAACGTCGGTCTTTTTCAAAGTACAATATGACATTTAGAATTATTTCATAGCTATTTATTTTTCAAAATATTTAGAATTTTTTGCCTACGTAACAAATATTAAAAAGGCCTATTTATAAGGTCATTCTACATTTGGAAATATGTATATCTTTATCTCCTAAACAACTGTTCGGATGATATTGAAATCTATGGAAGATTTGTAGAAGATCTTTGAAATCGGACATGTTATGATTTTGATATTCTCGAGATAGTCAGATTTAACACATTGTAGCGTATATATTGTTATCATAGATACTGAAATCTTAGGTCTACTGCCTATTTGGACACTTAAGACGTTCGGCGTTACTTTCTTCTGTATTAGAATATATTATTCAATAAAAGTTTTTATATATTCTATGAACTTATGCTTTTAGGCATAATTTAAATTTATTATAATTAGAATATTTTCATAATTTTGATGGCCAAATTTAAAATTTATTCCAATTTTGTTGTTTCTTTTGTTTGAAGATTGTTACTGTTGGTTGACTCTCAATAAAACTGAAAAAAGAGGCAAAAATAACTACGGGATATTAAATGGAAAAATGTCTATTGATGCTAAAATATATGTATAATACAGTGAAAAAGTAATGGCAACAACTATAACATTGATAGCAGCAACTACGGCAACTGAAACAGCTACAAAAAAGAACTACAAAAACAATAATAAGAATATTGTAATTTCATTTCAACAAATTATCTACAACAAAACTGAGAACAAGTAACTCTAAACATTTTTTTTTTTGCAATTTTTGGTAATTTTTTGTAGTTGTTGTTTTATGGAAAAGCGAGATACTACGAATACGAATGTTAGCAAACGAATATAATACAACGAATGTAAAACATAATCGAGCATGTTGATCTTATAAATTGTTTACAACTGCCAACAATGAAAACCCTTTCAATAGATTTTTTTCTCTCTGTTTTGTTGTTTCTCTGTTGCAGGTTTCTTTTGCTGTTGTTATTGCTTTTGGTTTACTTGTATTATTATTTTGTTCATACGGCAGCCAACAACAATAATTTTATAAAAAAAATAAATAAAATAAGAAGAAAAAAAAACGATAGTCATGACTTATGGCAATATGCAGAATTACTTTAAACTAAGAAAATTTTTAATTTAATATCCAAGCAACAACAACAATAACAACAACATAAAAATACCAACTATTCATAATATTATCCAGTACTACGACAACAACAACAACAAAAATAACAACTTTACAAACATACACCATCAGCAATATCTACAACAACAACTAAGTTGCATTCGTTTGAATTGGGAATTCTACGAATTTGCAGCATGATAAACATGCAACAAGAGTGAAGAACACTACAAAAAAAAATAATCATACACACACACTCAAACAAGAAAACTTTAACTGAGGAAAAAGATGAAGATGCAGTCTATAGTCCAAACTGCAAAATAATGCCAGATGTGATTATATTGATGGTGTAGTACAATCAGCAGCAGCAGCAGCAGCCCCAACGATGAAGATTCTATATTGTTGTTACTGCTATTCCTGCTCATTGCTTTTAAGTTTGAATACTACTATGATCAGGGTTAACAAGGGATTGGTAATTTAATGTTGTTTCGAGATCTACAATTTATATTTAAAATAAATTAAAAATGTATTTTTTGTAAAAAAAATCTTTATTTTTATAACTTTAAAATATATTTCTTAAATATTTTTATACAAATTAAAGCTGATTTGAATGAATTGATAGGCATACCCGGATAACTTTTTTCCGCTTTAGCGGAATCAATTTTCTACAATTTCTTTTAATATTTTTATTTTGTTGACAACAAATAATAAAGTTGTGAACAATTAAAAGAATATCCTGAAGTAATAAAAATTCAACGCATTTCTGAAAGAGATCTGCATAGAAAATTGTGTGAAGGCAAAACAATTTAAAATACTTTATTCTTGAGAGAATCAATCTCAAATTCGAGCTTTTTCATTATATTCCAATTGTCAGCTCAATTTCTAAAATTGCAAAGCTGAAATTGAAAAGAAAAAATATTTTTTATAGCTTAAAGTGTTTTTAAGATTTCAGTTGTAGAAATTTTTGCTTTCTTTAGCTTTTGCCGGTTGGCGAAATATAAAAAAAAAAAATCTCACTCATATAAAATTTTCGTTAACAAATCTAACAAACTTGAACAATAAATTAGAAAATGTACTTAGGTGTAAAATTTCATTCAAAAATATCCTCTAAAAATTTTATTTTTTTATTTTTTTTGCCAGAACAAAAATTCATTTCAAATTCATTATTAATTTCCCATAAAATGAAATGAAACTCCCGAACAAATTCTTGTGAAAAGATGATAAAAAATACAGTCAAATTTTAATAATCGTTTTTTATCTGAGATCCTGTTTCTTTTATGAGGGTATCTCTAATTTAAGATTAATAGAATTTATATTTCTACTTTAAACATTTTGAAAATTGTAATCCACTTTTGCTTGAATATTTTGTTATCCCTAAAGTGGTAAAGTGTCTCTTACTAGACCTCTTAAAAATTTTGAACTGTTTAATCTATCGGCACTTTCACACGAGATTAAGTCTGTCCCAAGAATTTTGACATAATATAGATTAACTAATATATATTTTTTTTTTTTAATTGACTTCTTTAATTGAAATATTTTCCATGTCGTCATAAGGGGTGTCTATCAAAAAATACATTTTGTGTGTATTCCCAACACACGGATGTTATTAACTCACATTTTTCTTAATACGCACTCGATTTACGCGGCTTGTTTGGACCGGAAAGGTACGTGTAAATTAAAAGCGCGTAGAACGAGGTTCAGAGTAAATCCAAATTTATGTTTCAAGACCAGGTTTTCATTATATATCGGGTAAATTAAACCACTAAACTAATGAAAAATATTAGTTAAATTAAAACATAAGAACGATTTTCAATATTTGAGCATTTGGTATCGATTTTCACACCATTATTTATAAATTGATTTAAAATGTGATGGAAATGTTTCAATGGCCTAAAGACACCTGGTTGAGATCCTTTGAATAAATCAATTTTGTGAAAATATTATTAATGTCCTAAAATTGATTTCAAGTTGCTTAAAGCAATTACAAGTAAACAAAACTTGCAACCTTTTGTTTATAAACCATTTTGAATTGAATTGTTTCGTTATTGTTTAATTTTAGATCAGTTTTTAAGATATTATCAGAATTGTGAATTTTTCAAATTAAAAAATAAAAAATTAAAAATTTTGGATTGAACATGTGGGGGGATTTTTACGCCAAGCTTCTCCGGATTTACTTTACACGCTTTTGTGTTAAGAATTAAAAACCTCAGATTTCCACTGAACCGCTACGTAATTGTGCTCCTTCATATCACATTAAAAACACCTCAACTGTAGCCATGTTCAACAAGCATTTGCGACCCACAAAATGTTGGCAACTCTTTTTAAGAATTTCGGCCCCCAAAAATATTTTCTAAAAAGACTATATCTTGTACAATGAATTAGATTAGGCAGCAAAGTAGTCAAACACAAAAAAAAAACTTATAGAATCAAGTAGGAATTCCAAACAAGTCGTGTTGTATTTTAACTTGTACGAATATTATATCCTGACCATCTTTTCTTCTTCTTCTATGTATTTGTTATTGTTGTTGATATCATAACGATTTCTTATTTTAGCAGAAATTGGGCACGGTTAAGTTTAAGTTTAACACAAGCGAACAAACAGCAACAAATGTCTAGTAACATCAACAACATTAATATCATAACTATCGAATGAATTGTAGTTTGTTTGTAACTACTTTAAGGCAACAAACAATCTTCTTATAAAGGAGCATAAAACTAAGTAGAAAACTGCAAAAACAGAATTAAACAGACAAAGAGTCAGACAGCAGACAATTGAACAGACCCCAAGCAGTCTACTCTGAACGAAAGAAATGTAACTAACAAATAAAATAAAAATAAAAAAAAACTATTCTTCTTCTGTTTGTTGCCATTTAATAATAAATAAAATAAAAGGAACAACAACAACGACAACATTTAAATATCATCTCATATTTATATATATATTTTTTTATTTCATATACATACTTACATATGTCTGTATGTATGTTATAATGAAAGTACAGAAATGAATCAAATTTTAAACAGAAGACATACACATACCAACAAACGAACACACATCGATCGATCGAACGTTCGATGGACAACTGATCCCTTTGGATGATTGTTGTTGCTAAAGCCACCCTACTGTGGCAACATTTGTTGCTTACATTCTTAAAAGAAGACAACAAACATGAAATCATATCATTATCAGCAGCATAAGCTAACCAGCAGCAGCAGCTAACAACAACCAACAACAAATACAAACAAATGTAGACAAACAGTCAGACTTTCATTTAATCTGAAATATTTAAAACTTTTAACAACCAATTGGCATCAACCTTTAAATCTTAAACAACATTGTTGTTAGCCACAAATCACTGTTGTTAGCCACAAAATCACTACAACTACTTAGTTTTTAGCTTTTTTAACTACCCTCGCATTTTGTTTTTTTTTTTTTTTTT
>MINK01006493.1:0-16265 GCA_001735545.1 Phormia regina
TAATCCTGCTTGAATGAAAATCAAATTATTGCGATCAAATGGTCTGGTCCATAATTTAGCAAAATATATATTTTTTTATTCATCCAAAAACAACAACAATTGAATTTTATTTTTATATTTAATATTTTATTACTCATATTAAGTTTTACATATTTTTCTTCTTTTTTTGTGTTTAACATTAATGTTATTTTAAGCTATTTATTTAATTTTAAAATAAACTTATACATAATTAGACAAAAATTATATAGAACTGAATTTTAAATCTTATCAAATCTATATAGATATAAAGTAAATTAATTATGTGAATAAAAATTACATTCATACAAATACAATTTTATGTAAATTATAAACTTAAAAATTAAAATTCAACATTTTCATATAAATTAATAGAATTCGTAATTTAAAAAAAAAAAGATAGAGAAAACTAAGGAAGTAACTGTAAAAAAAAAATAAAGCACAACAGAATCATCATTGCTAATAAAAATAATAATAAGAAAGAGCCTTAAAAGCAAGTGTGTTATATAAAAAAACTATATGTATTTAAAACTATGTTTTTTTTTTAATAATTTACCAAAATGGACACCAGCCTATGTAACACTGACACAGATTTTCATTGTTGGTGGCCTGTTGTATGAGCAGATCAACTTGCTGTTGTACGGTGTAACTGGTTTGGGTAAGAAAATCGCTACCGGTGAGTTTACGTTTAACCCTTTTAATGACTTTACTGGCTTTGCTGTTGGTAATGTCGGCATTTGTGGCGTTACCCATATGATTTAGAAGGAATTGATTATCATAGACTTTGGATTTGGTGGCAGTATTACTGTGTAAAATGTTATCATCGATGGAATTACTTAAACTACCCGCATTACCTTGACCTGCCATGCCATTACCCGAATTGTTGGTATTTTTGTTGCGATGATTTTTAGCTTCAGTGTCTAACAAACGCCAATTAAGTAAAGGATCATAGACAAATGCTTCTAATACCGCCATGAGAGAATCTTTATTACGTCTCAACACCAACATGACACTCTCACAGGTGCGTCGGTAGGTACCTTCAATGCCAGTGACTTCCATGGCTTTGATAAGCATGCGTGTTAAACGGAAAGGAATTTTTTCGGGGAATTTCTCACGAGTCATGGCCACTTCAAAGCAATCACCAAAATCAATGTGCAATATTTTACCACTCATACGATCCAACATCAAATTGGAGGGATGCCGATCACCTAGACCCAATATATAACCCACCATAGACATGACAGCCAAGGAGCGTGTATAATTGGTTCGTCTTTCAAACCATACCTCTGAAGAGGGAGACTTAAGCCACAACAATTTAGCTAGATCATCACCAGGAGTTTGTTCTAAAGCATATTCAAACACTTCTACTTTTTGCATTAAAGTTAAATGATCATAATCAGGTGAAATGCTTAGCATAGTGCGATGTTCCTGATTTAGAGGAACCTTCTTTTTATCTCTATAATCTCTTATTAGGGTGTGGAGTGTATCACAATGTGGCACCCAGCCTATAAGGCCAGAGTTTGTGCTTAAAGGTATAACGGCATAACGTTGTATGGCCAAGTTTCTTCTAAATGTATCAGGATCATCGAGAAGTAGGGTATTTACCAATGAGAACAACTGCATGACACGTTCATCTTGCCTTAAATCTTCATGACCCTTCAACAAATACATATAATCTTTACCGTTGGAACCTCTAATACACAGTTTTCGTGGTCTTTGTTTAGAGGTAATCACTTGTAAGTTGGTTTTTATAAAACTTATTCTAATCAATTCCTGTCCAGGATTGTAAGAGCCGGGTACTGCTAACTCTAAATCTTTGCAAGCTAACAGCTTAGGAGAGACATAAGGCAATTCCAGGGAAGTAAGTTGTGGCAATTGTCGGGATATCCTTTGGAAAACATGATAATAATTATCCCACGCATGATCTAAATCCATTAGAGAATTTGAAGATTTATATCTTTGAGTCCATTCATAGGCCTCGGTGAGTTCGCGACCATAGGCCTGTGAAAAAGATGTTTCCTTAAGTGTTTGAGGTCCTCTCTCAAGCATGGCATGTAGTGGCTCTAAAATTTCAAACATGCCCTTTATATTGCGATCACCAAAGTATAAACGTGAAGCTTCTTCCAAACCCTCATGCCATTGTTCATGCCATAATATAGCTACTCTAATCAATTCCTCACTGATCATCATGGTTTGCTCAACCAAAGTAAGAGAATGTTTACGCATTGAATCCAAAATTTTAAAAGCGGCATTTTTACGTGCCACAGAAGCAGATTTAGAAGCCACTGTCAAAGGATAGACCAAGGCCTGAGGATGATATTTTCCTATATCCATAAGGAGTTGATGTATAAGTTGACCCACTAGATTACGATGAGTATCGATACGTGCTATCAGTTGAGGTATAACCTGCAGCCAAGTATTAATCTCTATAATTTTCATGCCCGATAACAGAGCATCATAGATTTCCGAATGATGACCATAGTCGAACCATAAAGTCAACAATCGTAAAGTATCTTGCAAAGAATTACCCTTAATTAAACTAATGGAACGGAAGAAACCATGTACAGCCGGCACAGCATATTGTTCAATAATCATTTTCTCCTTTTCCATTAATAAAGCACTATTGTGTAGATCGATGGGTGATTTAATATTTTCTAAAGTTTGAGCTTGCACTACTTTAAAGTTCATGTAGGCATACAAGTGCCAGGCCTTGTACCAATTTGGATCATAATCTGTGGCTTTTTCAAAACATTCCAAAGCTCCTTGTACAGCATCTGGTTCTAGACCTTGTAGCTTATTTTGCCAAATGGCTAAACGCAAGTAACATCTGGCCAAAAGACGATGTTCTTCTTGTTTATACATAGTATCTGGCATACAATTCAACTGGTTGCTGTAGGTGTTGACAAAACGACTGAGTTGATCATAGGCTCCTTGCATGTTATCAGAAGCAGCCATGTGTTTGGTGTAGGCATAAGTGACTTGAGGCAAATCATACGGTAAAGGTTCTTTAGGATTTTCACTGGGGTCACATCCTAATAACATAACCAAAGTCTTGTGAGACTGCTGTAGAGAGCCAGACTTACGACATAGAGAAGCATATTTTAGCCAGGTGTGTATATCATCATGAGGTCTTACTACCAAGGAATGAACTTGTATAATTCTGCGCCAATCTTCTACTAAACGTTGACCGCCTTGCAAACGCTTCCACCACATGCATTTTAAAGGTTCTCTACGTTCGGGTATGAGTTTGTATTGTATAACCTCCTCTAATTCGGCCAACATTTGTACACAAACCATGGCGCCATAGGCTCGTTCATAAGATTCTCCCGCCATAGAAGTTAACTCAGTATCCAAGAGATCCCTAGTCTCATCGATTAACCTTTGGGCCAATTCAAATTCATCATGATGTACTGCCAAAACGGCACGATAAAAGGAACCATCTTGTGTATCTTCTGGTATACATTTTACATATTCCTGCATAGCTTCCCAATCTTGTAAACCCCAAGCAGCTACTGCAGCTAGAGGACCAGCTTTAGATTTAACATCTTTACCAAATGAGTCCCATTCTTGTTTCGCTATTCTACTAAGTTGTGACCATTCGCCCAAAGACTCTAAACAGCGCATAGAACCTAATCTAGATTCCATATCATTAGAGTCTTGTTTCAAATTTCTTTGATAATGTATTAAAGCTTGATCCCAGTTGTGTAATTTTTCATACCATCTACCCTGTACCTTAAGTTCATCTTTGAAACGTGAATTTTCGCCACCCACAGCATTGCGATAAGTAGTTAGCAAACCCTCGGCGGCTTCTTTCTGCTGCAATTTATTGTTGATTAAAATTAACGACTCAAAGACATGGGGGTCTTTGTGGGTAACAAATTCTTCTTCTTTATAACGCAAAGCCTTAGCATAAGCACGACAGGCCATTGCTCGGGTACCCAATAATTTGGGATCAATTAAAATGGGATCTTTGTCACAATGCTCCATAAATTCAGCTAAATTCAAAATGGTTTGGGTAATCTCTGGCATATCGGTGACCTGCAAAGCTTGTATCAAAGACTTGGTCAGTTCATTTTTATGTTCTGTGGACAATTCCGTCCAGCAAGAGATAAAGGCCGCATTAAATAAGTCTCTTAAAAGTTTATCATAATCCTCGGCCAATACTCTGCACGCACGCAAAGCATGGGATCTAGATTCTCTTAGCAGACCAATTGATAAACGTTTCAACCATTCCACCCAATCATCTTTGGATACTCTGCGATTAACTTGCCAAGCCATACACAATTGGGCAGTGGACACATTTAGTTTTTTAATTGTAGTATTGGCATCACTCATAGCGTTGGCGGCAGTGCTGGCTTTATATTTAGTTTGTCTCGATAAAAATTCCTCATCCAAACACATGGTGGTATTGGATTGTAGCTTTGAGAGTAATTTTTCATATTGTGAATTAACTATGCGTTGTTTTGTGATGGTACGATTGACTAAAGGAGCAAATACCAAATATTTTTTGCCCAATTGAATAACCAAGGAACACAAAGTGGACATGGCCTGGTCACGCAATTCTGGTTCGTTATCAAGAACTCGTACCAATGGGTGAATAATGCGTGAAGAGAAATCGGTAAAATCTAGATTCCATGCCAGTTGATCAATAGTTTCCAAAGCCACCAAGGCCACTTGTTGTGGTACATAAGGAGAATCGAATAATTTCACTATGGGAGGCACTATCAAATGCAAATAATCATCTAAATTATTGCCAAATTTCTTAAGAGCCTGCAGCAAACGTTTGGTCACATTACGATCTTTAGAATTATCATGCTGTAATACACGCAAAATTTGTGGAATCAATTGAGCCAAATAATTACGAAATTCTCCACCCAATGCCACGGCAATTTGTTCAATTAAATTGATTAGGGTGGATTGAAGGGGTGTATTGTTGGTCCAGAATTCTTTAATCAATTTAAAAATGTCATTCATGTAAGTGATGATATGTTGACGCACAATTTCTACCAAAGTAGCTAATTGTTGGAACAAGAATTCCCTTAAATTATTATTAGCCGTGCGTACATTTTCCAAAAGACTTGGTAAGACTTGTGATAGATAAGGCACACATTTAATGCCTAAACTTTGGAAAATATAAGTAACTGCTTGGACAACACTAGTGTGACGACTACTTAAAGTGGGATCTCTTAGAATACGCATTAAGGCAGCTATAGCTACAGCAGGATAATATTCATCTAATATGTTGCCCATATTGACCAATAACTCAGCTGTGGATATATCTTGATTTTCTTCCACTTTGCTATCGGTTAAAGAAATCAAAACACTATCATTTTGGCTGTCTATTAAACCCTTGTTCATTTTGTGTTTATAGGGATCCATGGCGCCCAACAATCCTAAAACACGTATAGTTTCTCGGCGTATTGAACGTCTTTGTTCGGTTTTTAAAAAGTTGATCAAAATATCTATTAATACCGGATACTTGTGGTAGGGAGTGACCACACGTCCTGTAGCACTAATCAATTGACCCAACGTCCATAGGGCTACACCTCTTTTATCGGGTGATCCGGCATCTCCCAACATTTCCAGTAATATAGAGAGTAACTCATCAGCCCACATTTCCATTTCATTTGAACCACCATTTACCTCAGCCAAATCACCTATAGCTCTTAAAACATTCAACACTACACCAGGATTTGATTCCGGCTCTCTTAGTTTGGGCACTAATATTGTTAAAATCGGATTCATATAGGATGATATCAAACGTGGCGTACTTATTACCAAATGATCTAACATTCTAGCACTCTGTTCTTTATTTCTACTCATACCCGAATGTTCCAATTCGGTAAGTAATTGAATCATGACACGTCTTAATTTTGGCATAACATAAGCAGGATTCATAGCTGATAATCGTCCTATAGTGACCATGGCTAATTCACGTATTTCAAATATTTCATCGTTTAGTGTGATAAAAAGAGCGCTTAACGATTCTGGTTGTGCTAATTCGGCATCAAAAGTTTCGTCTAGTGAACGTAGAATACGTACCCTTACATTGCAATCCATATCCGTTATCGCTACAATCAAGAGACGTTCGATAGCATGTGATACCGTATCGCTAAGAGTTTTGGAATTTTCTGAACTATCAGCCGACTGTACGGCTAACTTTAGGAGACGTGTGCAACTTTGAACGGCTTCTAGACGGATTTCTTGACTTTCATGATTGATATAGTAGTCGGCACATCTGAAATTTAGGGAGAAAATTTGTTTTAAATTTCCAATTTAAAAAAATATTTACACTTGTTGTTGTGTTTTATAAAGTTTTAACACAGTTAAAAGTAAAATTTTTTCAAATAGTTATTGATTTTCAATAAAAAACCAAAAATTGCGAAAAATCAAAAAGGAACTAATTTTCGAAAAACTATCAATTTTTAAAGGAGTAAAATAATATGTTTCATATTTTGTAATATAAATATATAAAAATAAAAAAAAAAAGTTATTAAGAAACGCCAAAAGTATTCATCATTTCACTTACCGATCCATATAAAGGTTGACACATCTAAGTTCTACATTTCATTGCTCTAGCTACAAGCGTACGGTGTGTGAAATGATGAATACTTTTGGCGTTTCTAACTAGTTTTAAAGATGATAAAAGTGAAAAAATAACTTTTATTTCTGCTCGAAAAAATAAAAATCAAAAATTTAAAAAGCATAGTACAGTAAGAAAGTCGAGCACATAACGATCACAATGGTGTATATAAATGTGTTGTACGATATTTCGTTATAACTGCTTTTTTTGTTTCAAAATTTAAAAATAACTGTTATTTACAGTCCGTGTTATCAAGTATTAAATTTCATAAAATTCCCTTCTAAAATCTTATTTCCTTTACTCACCTCTGTACAAAATCCAACATATTTTGTTCTTCGAAATTAAACGAACCCAAAGTACGCAAAGCCAATACAATAGTTGGTACATCTTGTGATAAATTCATTGAAGAATCCATTGACACCGGCCCTGACAGCATATTACCATAATTCATACCAGCGGGTTTATTCATTAAAATTTGGGATAAAACACCAATTAAACCATCAGCAATGGCAGATTTTAGAAATGGTACGTTCTCAGCCAATTCCCTTAGACATACGGTTAATGCAGGTGAAAGTCCGGTGGAAAACATTTGCTCCAATATATCACGAACATCATTATTTATCCCTGCCTTAACAGCATGTGCTAATAAAGTAATACAAGCAAAAATTGCAGGATCTATAGCAGCCTTCCGTTTACTAGGTGCCTCCTTGGGTGGTAAAGCTAATTTTATAGCCATCATAATGGTTTTTAAATATTTATCTATATCATTTTCCACAGCAACAGCTATATAACCAATAGTTATATAGGCAATATTACGATCTTTCTCTTTGCCTTTGAGTACGGTAAGCAAATGATTAATGCAAATTTTCAAGTATTTTTGAACGAAAATTTCACGATTTATAGCCGCCAGGCGAGGTAATATTTGCAGTAGAGCCTGTTGTACATAGGTGGACTTAGAGTTACGTTGTTCTATGATATTTTCACAAATGGTGGTATAATGTTCCATAATAACTTCACGGGCATAGGAGGATTCCAAAATGTTGCTCTAAAAATTTTAATGGAAATATAAAAATTGCAGAGATATTTTGTTTATGGAAAAAAACTTACATTATTAAATTTGTGATTGGCCACTTGATGTTGTTCTCCTAATTCCACCAAATGTGTAGAACCCAATTTCTTAACAAAAGGCGCCTTGAGTCTGGGCACTATAGTAGTCAACTGATGAGCACCTCCACTCGAACTACTGCCACCCGCTACATAAGAAACAACTGAACCATCTCCAAGTTTACAGGTTAAAGCATCCGGTAGCAGGGCTTTTAAAGTATTATAACGTCTTTCCCAATTGGCATTGGAACATCGGAAAAGTTCATTGAAAATAATCATGCTGCCATGAATACGATCATCACGAGTCATGCCTTTGGGTTCTTTTTGTAACAAAGCTGGATCTTCATTAAAACTTTTTATAGCTTCAGCATAGGAAATTTTATACCATTGAGGTTCACTGGATTGTTTGGTATTCTCACGTTGAGAGGTAACTATAAGAGCAGCTCTTAAAGCTTCACCAGCTGATTCTCGTATAGCCGGTTTAGGATCGAAAATGGCATTAAAAATGTGATCAAAAAATGTGGAAATTTGTTGATAAAAATATGTAGGCATAGCCACGGCCAATTCACGCAATATAAAAACAGCAGCATGGCGACGGTACTGAAAATTAATATACATAATTAATATTATTTTAATTTTAATTTTTTTTTTAATAAATACCTCATGTCTGTCACCACTTAACCACTCAAAAGCTCTTTTTATATCAAATTCAAATGATTCGGCTCCCTTAGAGCCTGGTAAATTTGCCAATTTCACTAAAGTACGGGCGGCAATTTCCATAACCGATACATCATTGCAGGGCAATAAATCTCTCAAATGATTGTAATATTTTGTTATGCGTTTCATGGTATTTATAACATCACCACTAACCAGACATTCTAAAAAAAACAACAAGAAATTATTTGTTACACTACATTCATTCAGACATCCATAGCAGCTGAATGAAGAATACTCACTTATGGCCAAAACACCACCCTTTTTCTCATTTATATCCGTCGACATTACCATACTAAATATCTGGTCGTTAAAGTCTTCAAAAAACTGCACTAATTCCTCTTGTGACATTTCCCTTAACTCTGTCTTAACATAGATCAACAAATCATGGGCCGCTTTATTCTGCACATTGCGGTTCCGAGACTTCAGACCCGTCACAAATTGTTGCACAATCGATGTGGTCGACATTTTTTATCGCTTATTTTCGTTTTAATCACGTTTGCACTTAATTTTGAGTAAAAAATTTTATTGAGATTTATAAAATTTTCTCGTATTTTTATGTTTTAGTAAAATTTTTTTTAAAAAATTTCAACTACATTTCATTTTTTTCACTAAACGTATCATGAAATGTACTTTTTCTTCTCGTTGTCTTCTTCTCTATTAATCCAACTGTCAAATGTTGATGAATGAATTTTATGCGGACATTTTGAGGTTATGTCAGTCTATCTTGTTATTTGTTTTGCATTGTTATTCGTTAAATGTCAAATGGCATTTGTTTGTCGTCGTTCATTTGTATGTAAACAATGGAGACTTTTTTGTGTTTTGTTTTGATTTTAATATTTTGTTTTGCTGCGTAGTGTAGAATTGAAATGTATGTAACCAAAATAAACACAGAGTTGTATTTATATGGAAAAAAATGTGGCGGGAAATAAATAGAATTTTATGGTGACAGTTACTAATATAATAATTTTTTATTTTTTGTATAATTTTATATAATCATTAATATAAATTAAATAAATATAAATAATAAAGTAAGAATATTTTGCAGTGGCATTGTTTAATATATAATTGTGTTACTATCAATCCGTGTAAATATATATGTTGGCTAGTGATACAACTTTTTAAGTTTTGTTGTTTTAATTAATAACAAAATTTCTAAACTTAAATTAATCTAAAAAATCTGGAACATTATAACTTAATTTTTGTAGCTTTTTCAATGGCAGTAATTTCTTCAGATTTTAATTGAATCATTAAAATAGAATTTTCGATTTCTAAGTTAAATTTACTTTTTAACTACCAGGCACCTATAAATTAATCACATTTTGAAATTCTCAAAAGTACATTATAATTTCTTTTTATTTCAAAAATAGCTATGAAAATATGTACCTACTACTTACTCCCTTCTTTACTTTTTAGATTTTTCTTCTATAATTTATTTAAGTTTAAAAAAATAAAAGTACATATTTGCATCATTTCTATAAACATATTCCCTGTTTATGCTCGCATATGCACATAATATTGACCCATTTTATTTCACAAAAGAATGTATCTAAATATACATACTGTATGTACATATGTACATGCATCTAACTAAGCTACATCTGTTTCTACATGTAAATACATTTGTGCAACAGCAAATATTTACATTAATAGGCGAAATTTATACCGTCTATATGCCAGTAAAGATACAAATTCCCCCGCAACATTTGCATGTGTACATTTGCTGCAAGAAATAAAAGATGCAAAGAAACAAGAAAAAAATTGGAACAAGTACATTGTCGTGTTCATAAATATGGAAGAAAACTAAAACGGAACCATCAGCAGGTAAAATGCCATTTTAAAAAACTTCTAAGAAACTATACATAGTTATAGATAATTACTATTGCTATATTTAAGGCAGAGGGGGGGGGGGGGGGNNGGGGGGGGGGGGAGTACATTTTTTTGCTTTTAATTAGGTTAAGATATTATTAAAATTTACTAAAACATTTAGTTTATCATTATAAGTGTATGACATTTGAATACGAAATTTAGGTAACAAATAATGTTAATATTAATAAAGTATTTATTTAATTAATATAATAATTAACAGCAGTAAAACACTTGTTTAAGTGAAGTTTACGTTATAGTTAGTACATTCATATGTATTTTAGAATAAAATTTAAACTTTTTTTCTTAAATACATTTTTAATAAGAAGCAAACAAAAAAATGTTTAATTGATTAATACAATTTATTGTGGTGATTTATGTTTAAAATAAATTGCTTAAGAAATTAATTACTTTCTAAATACTTATTTCATTTGCAAAAGTTTTCTTTTCTACGTCAAACTGAAGTAATAAGAAAGAAGAAAAATTATGACATTTTAACTAACTGCAGTTTTTAGCGCTGAAAAGTTCTTAGGAAAAGATTTTCACTAGTAATTAATAAATACAAATAGAAATGTTTGGAGTTTGTGCAATTATACGTGGCATGCGTAGCAAGTTTATTTGAAATGGTATTAAAATTAATAATTAAATAATTAATAATTAATAAGAATTCTTTGAAATCCCTGTTTAGTCTTAAGTATATATTCTAAAATCGGCTGCCAGCAAAATGACCCAATGCAAAATCATCCAAATAAAATATAGGTAAATCAGTATACATATGTCCAGGGAAATTTCTTATTATTTCAGATAATTTATCATATTTTTATTTATTTTTAAATTTTTACAATATACACGAGAACCTCATCCTAGTCAAAAAAGTTTTATTTAGCGAAGCAGGGATTTTAAATACGTTGGAACCTAAAAGTCCTATATCCGGCCGAAGGACGGCTGCATTAAAAACCACTTTTATTTAGACCTGAATCCTACCTAGGCAAAAGTTAAAAATTTTCATTCTCTGAATTTGTTCAGATTTTTTTTTCATATAATAAAAAACTTTCATAACAAAGAAATTAACATTGATTTCCACTAACTTTATTTTAAGGAAATTTTTCATTTCTTCTGAGTTTTCCATTCAGGTTATGTGTCTATAATTTGGGACATTTTATAGACTATAGGTGACAGCATCTATAGCAACGGTTCTCAAATGGGGGTCTGCGACCCACAAGGGGTCCGTGAGGACATTCCTGGGGGGTCGCGAAGATATATTGAAAAATATTCTTATACACACAATTTTTTAATTAAAACATTATATAGACAATTTATATAAAACCTATTTAAACATTTAATACTAGAGAATGAAAAGTAACAATGAAATCTCAGAAAAACTTATTCAAATATATCATTGTGATATTTATAGAGCTACATACATTAAGCGATAGGTTTCTTCATATTTTCGGATATAAAATCTATAATTTTTTCGAAGTACTATAGATTTTGATTAATAGCATATTATAGATTCCTGAACTGCATATTGTGTTTAGATTCGTGATTTAAGATTTTAGAAAATTGACAAGTCAAAAAATATAAAGTGGGTGAAATTCAAGAGGATATGTATCTTGACTGCTTGAGTTATTGGAATTATTTTCTATTTGTAAGTCATCTTTCTAAAGATATGCAATTTGTACAAGTTTTTAAACAAAATAGATTGCAGAAATTTTTTCGGTAAAAAAAATCATAATTTTTGAAATTAAAAATATTCAATTCTATATTCAGTAGATAATTTTGTCCTTTAACAATTAAAAATAATAATAATAAAATAATACACCAAGAATTCGCTAAAACGAGTTATTTAAAATTTTATAAGGAAATAACTCGAAAACAATAATTAGAAGTTAAAGATTTTTCGAAAAATTTTAGTTAACGCCCCACTCTTCAATAGTGTCAAGAACTTTTTAGTCACTTCAACGACCTTTAATAAATAAGATTGTGACAAAATTCCGAGAACACAAACTTTTATTTCGAAAAGAAGTTTGTGGCTATAAAAAGAAGATATAACTCACGTGTTTGATTTAATTTTAAGCCAAAAAACTTTAAGGTATTTCAGTTAGAATATAGCGAAATTTATCTGTTTATTGGCTCCGTAAACTAACATAAATTTTTAAGTGGAACTATTTTTGTTCCGAATCGATTTTTTGTGGGCGCAGAGACTGATATTGGATATGCTTTATCCGAAAACATTCTTAAATTAAAGTTCCCAAGGAACAAAAATTATATAAGTTTCATTTGATCTTTAAAGTTGTAGTGGGGTCGCGTTTCCATTGCAATGTCAAAAAGGGGTCGCGAAGCAATATGTTGTGAGAACCCCTGATCTATAGTCTATAAAATATAATGCCTAGATAAAAAAAGACCCCAACAAATTATACCCATTAAGAAAATGTTTACAAAAATAAAAAATTCGCCAAAATAAGAAATGTTAAAAATTAAAATCTGGAAAAAAATGGATTAAGATAGAAGAAAAATGTTAAGCCCAAAAAATGCTAAAATGAAACAAAGTGATCACAAATAAAAAATCTCTAGAAAAAAATATAACTACAAAAAATCACCAAAATTAAAAAAACATCAAAAAAAAAAAAAAGAAATCAAACAAATCCCATTAAATAGAAAATCTACAAAAGGGAAAAAATACCAAATAAAAAATATCTTCAGGAAAAAAATCAAATAAAAAATAATCAATTTTAAAAAATATTAAAAAAGTGAAATTAAAAAATTTGCTAAGCATGCACAAATGAAAAAACTCCTTAAAAAACTTAAAATCACTAAAATTAAAAAGAACTAATAATTTCCGCAACAAAAAATAGCCGAAACGAAAAAATCTTAAAAAATAAAAAAAAAAAAATGCCAAACAGTTACTTGACGGAGTTTGTTGTGCTTTCAGTTCTAGATATTTGGACCACAGTAAGGCCACTTTCTAGAATATTTCATTGTACCTGTATGTACAATTGATATAAGTGATAGACAAAAAAAAATATACGATATAAATTTTGTCTTAAAAACTAAAGTCTTAAAATCGCAAAAATTAAAAGTTTTTTTAACTTATCTAAAACCTCTCGTATAAACTCGAAAGCAACTTGGTCCTTTATAATACTCACATACATTTCCGTTACCACACATCACAAAACAACTCCCACACCAACTCATACATACACTTTATCCCACACTAAAAACACATACTCGCTTTCACAAACAAACAAAAAAATAAACTTGGAAAAAATTAAAAACAGAGAGTGAGAGGTAGCGAAAAAAAAACAAAAATCTACTCGTAAATTGCACAAATGTTCATTTTTCTAGTCCCAACTTTTGTCAGTTATAAAAATTAATTGTAAAAACTTCTTAATTAGCTTCAGTTTTGAAAAAAAAAAGAATCTAGAATTAGTTGGTATAAAAAAAAAACATACAAATACACATACAGAGACAAATCCAACAGTTTATTAATACAACTCTCTTATAACACAAAATAAAAATGGTGAAAAGAAAGGAAACATAAAAAGTTAATAAAAGGATGTTAAAAAGTACTGTTAGGAGTGTTTTAAAATAAATTTAATAATCCTTAAGGACATATTTTCTTCATATTATAAGTATACGGGTATTTTGTCTATTATTTTATATTATTTGCATTTCAATTTGTTCTTTGGAGTAACATTTTTGCAGACATTTGTTAAAACAAAAATTAACATACAAAAAGATTTAAAAGTTTTTTGTTTTAATGAGACAAAAAATAAAATATAAGACAATTAAAATTAATGAAAAAAAGCTACCAATGGGAACTATATAGTTATATTAAATTTGTTTTTTTTTTTAATAATTCAAAATTTATTAGTTTTATAACTAGTTCCAGAACACATGAAAATAGCCTGTATCTGTTCTACTTTGACGTTACGGTCAATGATTCTTATTTAAAATTACCACCTCCAGAAGCAGTTCTGTGGTTGTGTGTTAGCTAGCCAGTATCTATTCTATGGAACTGTTCTAGAACTTGTTCTTTCATCAATGATTTTTGTTCGAAATTGTCTCATTCAGAACTAGTGCTATAGAAGCTTTAGTGAACTGTTTCTTAACCAGTTTTTGTTTTAATTGTTTCCTAAAATCCACACTAAATTCAATTTAATTTAGTAAAAAATATTTTTAGGAATTTTTTAAATGTTTATACAAGTTTTTTTTTAAAACAGTTCTAGGAAGTCATTCGAAAACCATTAATTTGTTTTCAGAAGGAATTTAGAAATCACACATAATTAGTTCTTAAGCATTTAAAACGAGCATTACCTACATATTTATGCTAAAATTCTACATAAACTACTTTTTAAATAATCTTAGATAACTGAAGAATTCCCTCTAAGAATCTTAGCAAATAATGACATTTGGCCAACAAGATAATAAATGAAATAAGAAAGTAAAACGACCAACTTGCATACATTCTAACTACCGCCTGCTGCCTTATAACAACTACCATAATCGTAATAATAATAATATTTCAAGCATCATAATTTTTTTTTCTTCATTCTTTTTCATTCCTTTTTCATCTTCATCTAATCAATAAGATTGGAATTTTATTAATATGAACTGTTCTATTTATTATTTTTTCAACTTAAGATGGTATAGGTTATTACTTGGTATGTAGTAGAAGTAATAAAAAGTTAAAAAAAAAATCATAAAAGAATTTATGCTTTTTTCGATTTTCTTTCCTTTCCTTTTTTTTTGCAAAACTACTTGTAAGTATTGAAAAAGACCGTAGTTTAGGAATTGTACTTTCCTTCTTTCTATAAATTGAATTTCTCTCTATGTTTCATTCTTTGACGACACATTTTCTTTGGTAGCATTTCCCCATAAGCACAAAGTGTTAAAAAGGCAACCAACAATAACGTTAGGAACGCAAAAAGTATAAAGGAGAAAAATTGAAAATAATAAATTCCATACGATTGAATCCTGACAAGAGCATTCATAGTTTTATTGATTGATATGCTGCGTTAAACATTTCAAAGCTATTTGTTGTTGTTGCTAGAAAGTAGAAAGACAAAAAAAACTCAGCAGGATGAAATACCGGAAAAAACAGGAATGAAATAACATTCATAGCTGGAAAAATATGACTCCAAACAAATATATCGACATGCTTTCGATAATGTGGCGGAAAGTAGTTTTGTTAAAAAAAGAAGCGAATATTCGATTATTTTTGCTTTAAATTGCTTAAAATACGAACATTTTTTAAAAAAATTGCGGTATAGTTTTGAAAGAAAAAATCCTCAAATCTTTCAGTAAACGATTTTTCAATGTCTTGTTTTTTATACATTAGACCATCATAGGTAGTTGGGGCATTATTAGAGCGATCGATACGGTTTTTCAACCGGTTTTAAAACCTTTTTTTTTAGTCAATGTTTTGTCGGTTTTTACAAAATGTTCACATAAACTTCTAATTATATTCTATGCTTATGATGTAATTGAAAATATGTTATTTTTTAACTATTCTAAATAAAAAAAATATCCCAGCAAAAACTTGGTAATGGCAAGTAGTTACATATGTGGTTACTTTTCAATGACAAGGTTTAAAAACTGAATAAATTGTTGTCTTTGATAAAGTGTTTGTTGTTAAAAAAATATATAATAAAAAAAATTATTTGACAAAATAATGACTAAAATGTCTTGACTTTTAAATGTCATACACAATCAAATTAAATATGAAAATATTTTTACAATTTAAAATTTTTTGTTCATTATTCTTCTTAAATTATGGTAAGTGTCAAAATATTATTGCAAAATATCGTAGATTTTTATTGTTCTTTTTATAATAGGCAAAGATTTTTAAATGCAGAGGTGTAGAGTGAAAAAGTGAACAGTTCAATGACCAAAAATTGCCCGAATTTACAGTTTTTCTAAAATTATTTAAAGGTAAGGAAATTTCATTAATTACATTCGGATAACACTAAAACCGGATTAA
>MINK01006507.1:0-10170 GCA_001735545.1 Phormia regina
TATTAACCAATTTCTTATATTAAAATTTAAAATTTCAAAACTGAATGAATTTACTAAAAGTTTGACCAAAATCGGCGGCTGTATTTGAGTCATTTTAAGCCAACAAATTAATGGCCTGTTTATATAAGACATGTAAAGATTCAGACAAGCAAGCGGTACCCAGACGAGTACGTAAGAAAATGAGTTTTTTAAAGTACTCGTCTGTCTTACGTTCCCTTACGTTGTGTTTTTCCTATTGTCAAATGTTATTGTTGCCATTATATTTAATTTTTACATCTCGTAAATATTTTTCATACGAAATCATATTTATTTAACACAAAAATTGTAACCCTTAAAAATAAACAAAAACAGCTGTTTTTTGTTTACTAAAAACTGTTGTGTTCAAAAAATATTACAAAAATTAATTTTTATATTGAAAAAACAAAATAACATTTTTTTAAACTAACAATAATGTTCCCATCAGTGGCAAATTATTTTAGCGAATCGAGTGATTCTAGTGAGAGTGCTGTTGGCCAAAATATTAAAGCTCTTGAAAAACCTCTGGCGGCTTGATTCAGCCGACTTAAGCCGGTCGGCGCAGGTCTCTGCGACTAGTTATTGTTGTCAACAGTCTGTTGCACTTGTTCTGTAGTGTTATCAACTCATAGTGAGCGTAGTGTCAAACTGACAGCCGCAATTTTTTGTTATTCCATTTTTTTGGTCTGCATGTGGCATTTTTTATAAATTGAAGATATATTAGTAATTTTAATAAAATGTCTAGTTTAAAACGTGAAATTACAAAATTGCACGAATTAGTATGTTATTTTAATATTAAAATGTTATAGTGAAAGATAAATTCTTTTAAATTTCTAGGAACAATTAACAGCTGAACTGCGTGCCCAAATCGAAGACACAAAGAATGCTGTAGGCTTGGAAGAACATGATGAAGGACTTATGAAATTGCAATTGGAAAACGCAAAGCTTAAACATCGATTGGCTATACTGCAGAATGTAAGTATTTAAATGAAAAAATGTAATTTATATATGTATATATAAATAATTTATGATGCAACAATAGCTAATACCAATGACATACTAATTTATTTATTATATTCAGGCTTTGGAAGTTGAGAAAAAATCTTCGGCTGGCGTTGCCTCAAAACCATTTGTACCTGTTATACCCGAAAAAATTAATGAAATGATTTCGATAAGTGATCATTTGTTGGATTTATTTACAAATGCTATTGCTAAAGCTTACCCACAATTGGCCGGCACTCCAGCCATTATATCACCCGTAAATGCAAACGCTGCCAAGTTCGGAGATTATCAATGCAACAGCGCCATGTCCTTAGCAAAGACTCTTAAAGCAAGTGGTGTTATTAAATCGCCACGTGACATTGCCCAAGAGGTCTTGAAACATTGTCAAGTTTCGCCTGTGGTAGAGAAAATGGAAGTAGCTGGTGCAGGTTTTATTAATGTGTTCTTAAAGAAGTAAGTTTTAATAAAAAGTTGAAATTTCACTAAAATTCAAAATTTCGCTAAAAAATTTAAATTTTACCAATAATTTGTAAAAATACAAAATTTTACAAAAAAAAAAAAAAATCCTTAATGTATATTTTTTTTTTAAATCATAAAATTTACCACAAATCCTATTCTTAATTTTTAAAATTGTTTGTTCTTTGTAAGAAGTAAAAATTTATGTTCCCAGAAAATATAAAATTCGGATTTTATTACTGGGAATTTAAGAATTTTTTAATATTGACATTATCTAAAACTAAAAATACTATTTTTTCTTCACCAGAGCCTATGCCGTAGAAGCCTTAGCCAACATGTTGCGTAGCGGTATTAAAGCTCCTCATGTTAAACGTCAACGTGTTCTTGTTGATTTCTCCTCACCTAATATTGCCAAAGAAATGCATGTCGGTCATTTACGTTCCACAATTATTGGTGAATCGATTTCACGTTTATTGGAATTTATGGGCCACGATGTTTTGCGTGTTAATCATTTAGGTGATTGGGGTACACAATTCGGTATGTTAATTGCTCATCTAGAAGACAGATTCCCCAACTTTCTTAATGAAAGTCCTCCAATAAGTGATTTACAAGCTTTCTACAAAGAATCTAAAAAAAGGTAAATGCATTTCAAATTAATCGAATTTTTTTTTTATAAATTGTCTTTGAACAAAAATTTTAAATGTAAAGATTCGACGAAGATGAGGACTTCAAAAAACGTGCTTACAATCGCGTTGTACAATTGCAAAGTGGCGAACCAAATTCTACAAAAGCCTGGAAATTAATATGTGATGTGTCGCGTCGTGAATTTCAAAAAATTTACGATCGTTTAGATGTTCATTTGACTGAAAAAGGAGAATCTTTTTACCAATCTCGCATGATTGATGTTGTGAAATTTTTGGAATCTAAAAATCTTTTAGAATTAGATGAAGGTCGTAAAATAATGTGGCCCACCGAAGAAAAGGACTCTATACCCTTGACAATTGTAAAATCGGATGGTGGTTTCACCTACGATACCTCTGACATGGCTGCTATACGTTATAGACTCGAAGAAGAAAAAGCTGAATGGTTAATTTATGTAGTAGATGCTGGACAAAATACTCACTTGAAAAATATTTATTTAGCTGCCCAAAGATGTGGTATTATGGATCCTCAAAAACATCGTGCTGATCATGTACAATTCGGCGTGGTGCTAGGCGAAGATGGTAAAAAATTCAAAACACGTTCCGGTGACACTGTCAAACTATCGGATCTCTTGGATGAAGGTCTTAAGAGATCGTTGGAAAAACTTGTTGAAAAGGAGCGTGACAAGGTATTGACAGCCGAAGAACTAAAGGCTGCCCAAGAATCTGTAGCATATGGTTGTATTAAATATGCTGATTTAAGTCACAATCGCACCAATGAATATGTGTTCTCATTTGATAAAATGTTACAAGATCGTGGCAATACTGCCGTCTATCTTCTATATGCCTATACACGCATTTGTTCAATATCACGTAACAGTGGTGAAGATTTCTCTGATTTGTCTAAAGTTTTAGAAACATGTAAATTAGAATTGGACCATGAAAAAGAATGGAAATTAGCAAAAACCTTGCTTAAATTCCCCGATATTTTAGTGAAAATTTCGAAGGACTTATTATTGCACATACTTTGTGAATACTGCTACGAAGTGTGTACTGTGTTCTCCGAATTCTATGACAATTGTTATTGTATTGAAAAGAACAAGGAAGGAAAAATTGTTAAGGTCAATCGCAGTCGTATTTTATTGTGTGAAGCTACAGCTGCTGTATTGAAAAGTTGTTTCAATATTTTGGGTTTAAAACCAGTGGCTAAAATTTAAAATTCTCCTAACATTTATACAAGAATAATCACACTATGTTTAACATTGTCACGAAAACAATTTTTGTAAACTTTATAAAAATAAAGATTTAACTTTGATATTTAATATTGAAGACAAGATATAAAGTAGAACTCTATTTCTTATTATACACGATAAAATTAAACTAATATTTGTTTAAATGCGCCGGAAACTTTACATTTTATTCCGCCAAACATTTTTATCCAACATAATACCAATTTTAATTTTCCAATATTTACTTAAATTTATAAATATCTTAAATACACATATGGCTTTGGTATTGAAATATTTTAATTAGAAAACAAATTAAGCACACTTTTTTTGTGGATACTAGATAAGATTGTTAATGATAACGTTTTTTGTAGATGGTGCTACTTTTTACAGAATCAGTAAATTTAAATTTCTTAAATCAGATTGAAATAATATGTGCTATTGAATAGAAGTGAATAAAAAGTGAGTTCTCTTAAAATATTGAAATAAAACAAAAATATCCTTAGCAATGAGAAAAAAAAAAAAAATAAAAAAATGTTAATCAAGCTTAAACATTATTTATTAAAAAAAAATTATGTTAAAAGAAACTGTGTTAAAAAGTATCCTTTAAAAAATTAATGTGAAAACTTGCACCTAACTTTTATGATAAAAAACTTTGAATGATCAAAAAACTTATGTTAAAAGTTCAGAAAAGTATTTTAAGAAGTTAACTTTCAACTGTTGGGAATGTCTATTAGCGACAAATGTGAAAAAAATACTAATTTTAACATTTACATACGTATATATATATGTATGTGTGTAATTCAAATTTGTACTCAAACGTATAGCATAATAATGACTCGCACATCTACAAAAACAAAATTACTTGTATTTTGTTAGTGTAAAACTACTGCACATAATGTCAAAATGCTATGAACAGAATATGAGGGAATAAATGAGAGAAAAAGAAAAAATAACTCAGAAAAAAATTTTACATAAGAATACAAAAACATTTTGACAGTACCGTGAGGTATATCAATGAAAAAATTTTAAAACAGCTGTTCTTACGTGTATACTTTCTAATAATACTATGCTTGAATGTTTATTATTGAAAACCCTTTTCAATTGTACCATTTTCTGTTTTATCTTAACTGTGTTACCCTGTTCTTGAGTTATTTTCATTTGTTCTTAATCAAAAATGGCAACTTGTTACTTAAATGTCACTTTAAATTCAACAGCTGTTTCTTTGTTTAGTTCTTTTTCGATTCTTTCTTCAGACGTATTGCATTGTTTCGAGTTTTCTTTGAAAAAAAAAAACTACTATCAATTATTTGAGGAAAATTATAAAATTTTCCAATTTAAAATGCGTGCCTTTACTTAATTCGTGGAAAATATTAGCGTTTTAGTTTCTATTTTAATGTTTAAAGTGATATTCTTATAATAATTACTAAAATTAAATATTGTGAATTTGATACTTAAGAAGACTGAGAAAATAATATATAAAACGAAACAAGTTAACTAAATAACATAAATTATGATTTTAAGAATGAATAATATGTAAGAAGCGCAATTATTGTAAACGTGAAAAATAAAGTGTTTTTGCTGTAGTTGGTGTAATTGTTAATAATTTAGTAACGAAAAGAACAACAACAACAATTGCGACAGTAACAAAATAGATTAAATGTTTACAAAGAATTAAATATTTACTTAACTTTTTTATATTTAGAAATTGAAAATAAAAGAGAAAAAAATATTTACGACAACAAGAATAAGGTAAACTTTATTATTTCATTCGTTGTTATAATAAACTATTTTTTATTGTATTTACTGTGTTATTAAAAAGTCTTGTGATTTTCATTAACTTATTAAGTTACAGCCAAAGATTCTTTTATAATTTTCTTAAGAATTTTAAAGACTTTCAGGGATTTTTCGGCATCTTGCTTTTAATTTGAAAGTGTTATTTATTTTAAAATCTTGCTTAATAAACTGTAACAAAAAAGTTATAGGCTACCTACCAAATGAATAGCATTTGGTAGGTAGGCTATACATACTGAGTTTTTTTATTCATTTGTAACAATATCGAATAATTTGTTTCGTTCTCTTTAAAAAATACGATCTAGTTGTGTTCTTCCGTCTGTGGATGAGGTGCAGGACGGATTAACTTGGGTTCGGTATTGAAAATCGGCAAAAACAAACTACTACTACACTTCTCATATTTGGTCATATCTCATACAAAAAATATTTATAACCGCATATATAAAGAACTACCGTAAAAGTCTCCTGATTTTGTGGTAATATATTTTTTTCAAGTTCCACTATTAAGTGCATATGTAAATAAATATTATATTTGTTATTGAAATCAAAATAGGCTGGCTGAGTAGGTCTAGGAGATGAAGTATCTTCAATATAAAGTAAATATTAATTGCCGCCATGGAAACCATGAAACTTTTTATTATTTATCTGCTTCAAATAATTTAGTGGAATTCACTTGTCACAGTATATTTTACTGAATAGAAAATCTTTATATCTATGCAATTTAATGGTATTATTTAGCACATTTTCCCGCCAAAACGAATAAAATGTTAATTGTTAGTTTTAACCAATTTAACATTTTTGTATCGATAAAAAGATAAAAAAATGTTCAATTCGAATTTTTGCCGAAACTTAGGTTTTTTGTTAAAACTCTGGATTATTGGCAAAAATGCATATTAAGAATTTTTGACAATATTTGAAATGAAATAAATGGTGATTTCTTTTCTAATTATAGTTTTTTTTTGTGAATCTTTGATTTTTGGTAAATTTTTGTAAATTTTTAATTTTTTTTGTGAATTTTTTTATTTTTGGCAATATTTTGGTTCTTTTGTTAAATTTTAGAAATTTTGATAAAATTTCGAAAATTTGGGATTTTTTATAAAATTTTGAAAATTTCAAATTTTTGATGAAGTTTTGAAAATCTTTAAGTTTACAAGTTCCTGTATTTTTGTGTGTAGAACAGAAAGAGGAAAATAAAATTAAGAGATTTGATATTTGTAGATAAGTATTGTAATGAAATATATCATTATAAATACATTCTTTTAAATTTCTGGAAACAATATGTAACACAACAAAATTTACTTTTTATAAAATTTTAATGTACAAATATTACATTTTTTAAGACTTTTGTTTTATTAATTTTGAACTATAAATGTTTTCTTATAATTAGAATTGATTCTGAAAATGATTTTTCCATTAAAGAGAGGGTTTTTTAAATTTTATATTTGGGTATTTAATTTATTTTTTCCCAAAGTTATATTAAATTGTTATACTTCTTTTTAACAGTGAACATTTTTTTCTAATTTATTTTTTAACTATTATGTAAAAAAATAAATAAAATAGTATGTACTTTTTTTTATATAAAAGAATACAAAGTACAAATGAAATACAAAGTAAAAAGGAAATTTATTATATTTACGAATACAATAAAATAAATAAATACCTTTTTTAACCACAATAACTACAAATTAGTATATTTTTTGTCAAACTCATAGCCTGTATTTCAATGGTTTTAATGTATTACTAATAATCGTTAATCATTGAAACATTTTTATATTAATTTTATGCTCTATATATTTTTTAATATGTAGTTACAATTAAAATGCCCTTTAGAAGTTTTCAATTAAATATTTGTATGCATTTTATTTTCAAAATATTATACATTGTTTATACAAAAGAATCAAATAAACTGTAATCTAACACTATTGGACAAAACAAATGCAAGCAAATAAATTTTAATTCTTAAATTTCCTAATGAAAACTAAATAGTTCAATTTAACTAAATTTGTATTTAAGATGTAATATTTAATTCACTTTAATATATTTTAAATTTAATGTACCTAATTGTTTTTCTTTAATAATAATAATAATAATAATAATAATAATAATAATAATAATAATAATATTATTATTATTATTATTATTATTATTATTATTATTATTATTGAATGTTTTTAAACAATTATTCAGTATTTTAAATTTTATTTTTCACATTTATTTATTTTATTATTTATTTTTGCATTACTACTTCAAATAAACCAAATTTGTTTTGTTCAACACTGTATTCTCTGATCTACATTTAATAGGGGTTATGAAAACTATCACCACATTTTAAGGTCTACGTAAGAAAAAAAAAAAAAAAATAAATAAAAACAAATTGTTTGTATTTGATAACAATCTCACACTATAGAAAAATACAATACTCGCCCAAAATCTTAGTGTAATTACAAATTTTTAAAGATAAGAAAAAAAAAAAAAAAAAGAAATAAAAAAAATAATAAATCTTAGAGATTTCATTAAATAAAAATCAATATTTACACAATAAATTGCAAAAAAAAGTTATTTCAATAACTAATGATCTACAATAATAAGAAAACAAAAAAAGATAGAAAAATTTGGCACAAACACTTAATTAAAAGAAAAATATTTCATCCATTAAATAGGTACGAATACAAATTCATTCTAAATAATTGAAATTAGCAAAAGTATCAGCAGCACATTAAATGCTATGACAACCCATACCTCCAAATAGTAACATAAATAAACAATTATCTATCAATTTGAGTTATGGAATAATATTTGACATTCTATTTTGATGGAACTTAAATAATTACAATTTAATTTATTTGGTGGATCAGAGACTTTGTCAAATAAATATTATTAACACATAGGTGCGAAAATATCTACGTGTATGACGCTAAGATTTAAAGTGATTTAATAATAATCTTCATTTGAATATTATTTACGATTGATTTTATTGTATGAATTTTAGAAACATATTCCTATGTATTTTATTTCGATAATTAAGTAGTCAAAGGAAATTTGCGACTGGTATGTACAAATTTTGTTTATATCTTATCTTGTCTACTAATTTAAAGATAATTAAGCCTCTATTTTCTCTACATTTATTTATGTACATATGTACGTAAGAATATGTTTAAAGTATTTTTGATTTTTCACGAAATAAAGAAAAAAAAAAAAATAAAGAAAAAAAGCATTAAAAAAATAATACCAAACTATGACGTTTGTATAACAAACTGTTAAAAATAGATTTTTTAAAAAGTGACAATTTGCAAAGCAAACAAACAAAAAATAATTATTAAGTAAAAATCTTTAATAATTTAAGAATTATTAATTTGAATTTAAAAATTATTCAGGTATGAATGAATGAATTTGAAAACGAATATATTTCAAATCGAAAAATGTGTTATATTTTTATTTTATCGTTTTGGTTATTAATAAAAATTAAATTATAAACACTTTCTATTAGATTTAATAACAAAATTTTATTTTTTTCTAAATTGAAATAAATCACTTTTGCAAAAATTATTTTTGAAATTGATCGAAATTCATCATCTTATGCTGATTTTTTTTTTATTTCATTATAAATTTACCTAAAACTTTTATAGGTCATTGAGAATATATGTACATTAGGGTGGCCCTCTTTTGTATGGAAAAAATAAAGATATTTAAATTTTCAGTCTCACTTCGCTTACCCCAAAATCCATACAATACAAAATTTTAGGTTGATTGGAAAAAAATTTAGAGTTGACTGACTCAAACCGATTGAAATATTAAAAATTTAATTTTTTTATTCTGTCCAATCATGAATTATTCAATAGAACTTAAATTTTCCTCGGTTTCACCTTTTTGAATTCTTCAGATTATTACCATTCTAAAATGACCAAAATAAGGAAAATTTAACAACTAATAATATCATAGTTATTAAAATCAATTCACGTAAAACGCGTAATTTCCGAATAAATACAACTCAGTAAAATAAGAAATTCATCAAAATATTTAAGAAGAGAAATGAAAGATATTCACGATCGAAATTCACAAAAATCTCTTGTTTTACATATTCTCACCTACATATTTTTTGCTATTACATTAATTTTGGATCATACACTTATTTACAGGATATATAAAATGTCAATAGAAAATTCTGGTTGAAATCTTAGAATTTCGGGGTCTATATACCATAGTGTTGCCAGTGGATAATTTTCAACATACCTACACTTGATGAAAACAGTCCGAATTTTCCCTACGAATAGAAAAAATTTCCTACACTTTTCAAATTTCGAAATTTCGATCTTTGCATATTTATTGATTGGGTATATTGATTTTGTCATTCCGTGTGTAACATGTCGAAATAATCGTTTAAGACCCCATAAAGTATATATATTCTGGGTCGTGGTTCGATTCTGAGTCGATCTAGCCATATCCGTCCATCTGTTGAAAGCAGGATAGAGCTCGAACGGAAAATCGGAGGAAGACGAAATTTGACTTAATTATTTGCCATATATAAGGTTTGTTTGGGATTGAATTTGAGCAAAATCCGTAAGTAAATAACAAAGTTACTTTTAGAAGCACCCTGTGCTTTTGCCCACCTCCAATATAGAGAGAAAAGTCAATTTTTTTACAAATAGCTCAAAAGCAAATATAACCTCAAAAACAGAAAATGGGGACCATGCCCAGTCCCCAGAAAATAGGGACTTTACCCGCCCACCTGCCATGTGGGCAAAGTACTAGAATCACAGGGTGTCCATTGTAGCTTCATTTCAAAGTTTTTTTGCTGATATATCCTAGAAATCAGCAAGTACGTCAACAAAATTTTGTAGAGATAGTTCGAGGGTTAATAAAAAATTGGAAACTGAAGATGGGCGTGGTCCGCGCACTTTACGCCCACCTCCCATATAATGGTAAAGATCCGATGTAAACTTGGGTGTGTTCCTCCCACTTTACCGCCCACCTCCAGTTTGGATTGAATATTGGAAATACAGGGTGTCTGTTGTATCTTTATTTTATAGTTTTCTGTC
>MINK01006508.1:0-11657 GCA_001735545.1 Phormia regina
ATTAAGACCTATTTATGAAAAAAATCCAGATTATATTAAAAAAAAAAAAAAAAAAAAAAAAAAAACGTTTTTTCGAAAAATCTTAAAAATTTGAAAAAAGTAAAAATTTAAATTTTTTATTTTTTAATCATAAAGCTTAATTTATTAAAAAACTAAAAAAACCCATCAGATTAAAATTAAAGCCTAAGTTTTGATATAATTCACAAATCCTTCAAAATACTAATTTTCAATTAACAAAGAAAAATTTTAAAAAATCACTCCAATTTTTTATGAGTATTTTCATTAATTTCAAAATAAATTCAAAATTTATGCTTTGATTTTAATGAAAAGGGTCTTAATTGATGGACAACAAATTTGTTATTATAATTAAGAACTAAAAATTTAAATTCCTAACATTTTCGATTTTTTATGATTTTTTGAAAAAAATAAAATTTCAAAATTTTTTATAAAATTTTAATTTTTTTCAAAAACAAAGCTCAATAGCTCCCTAACTATTGCCTGTATTTAAAATTAATGTAAGAAGAACTAGAATAAAATTTTAAAACAAATTTTTTGATATTTTTCTCAATAAAATCAGACAAGTAGTTTTTGAGATATACTTCAATATATAATGCAACCTACTTAATTTGAAAAATCGCCATTTATTGCCAAAACTAGAGTAAATTCAAAAAAAAAAAAAAAAGTTATTATAAAAATTATAAAACTACTTATAAANNAAAAAAAAAGTTATTATAAAAATTATAAAACTACTTATAAATAACGTGCCTCTGAATTGACAGAAATACCCTGTGGTTATTCTACTCCGTGAGTAATTGAATAATCTTACACACATTGGGACAAAAAATAAAATTTATGGTAATAAATCTGTAACAGCTAAACTGTTGCTAGGATCGAATTTAAATGTATAGAAGAATTGTAGTGGAGGACCTAAGATTTAAAAAAAAAAAATATCTTATAGTCACCCTGTGATAATAAGCGATAAGCTACAGGGTGTCAATGTTGACTATATTAAGTATGTAAAAGTTTTTTTTGGTTAAAAAGTGCTACAAATTTATTTTTAATGCTTTTTAAATAATTTTTTTAGGACTGATTTTTATTTAATAGGAGAGAACACCTGGGGTGCTTCGCTACCCCTATAGAATTGAAATAAAAAAGTTTAGTCCATATATAATAAACATCTATCAGAAAATATCTTTCTAATGGTATATTTTTTTATTAAAATTGGTTGTTTAGTGGGACTGTAAAAGAGATTACTAACATTAGAAATAATAGTAAAAATATTATAATATAAAGCTGTTTTATCCAATCAAAAAAAATATTTAAAAAATTTAATTCCTTTCATAAAATCTATACTCCTGCACTAGATTTTAAACGGACGAAAAACAATGTAATTTTTGACTAAATATTGTATAAACAATTTTACTTGAAAACTTTTCTTAAATTCAACATTTTCGTCTACTACTGTTTATAAGATGTCAACCTAAATCAATTCTAAATTTCTTTTATAATCTTTAGTAAAGCTTTTTTTAAATATTTAAGGAAAAATTACTTTATTAAAAGAATTTTGAAAAAAATCAATTTTTCATATAATTTGATAGTTTGGTGTTGTTTTTACATCTAGACGAATTGAGTAAATCAAAGAATTTTTTTAATAAATTGTTTCGAAATATATTTAAAATTATAAAACATTAAAAAAATTTCATATTTTTAGACACTTTTTTTGCAAAATACAAAATAAAGTCGAGGCAATATAACATAACTTCTAAATTTAAACGTAAATATATTTTTAACGTTAACAGATAAGTCAGGTAAATAAGCTTATTTTTATAATATTTTAATCTTTATATTGCCAAAGACTTTACAGATTTATAAAAAGCTTTTACATCGAACTGAATTTATAAATATTATGATATTTTGAAATTTTTACTTACTAGAGGTAGTCAACTTTGATACCCTACAGTTTATCATGTAGTAACACAGGGTGACTACATAATGATTTTTGTGAAAGCTTAGGTCCTTCTTTATAACTCTGTCATACATTTCAATTTAATCCAACCAGTAGTTTAGGAGATATAGATTTATAACTAAAAAAAAAAAAACAAATTTTATTTTGTTCTATTTTTTTTTTTTCAAAAAATCACAAAAATTTAAAAATGTTAAATATTAAAATTTTTGTTCCGGAATCCTAAACATAAATTTATTTTAAATAAAATAAGACATTATCCCTTCAAATCAATGCATAATTAATGATTTTATTCACAAATTCGTGAAAATACTCACTAACAATTTTTAAAAGGATTTTGTAATTTTTCTTAAAATGTATATAAAATATTTTAAATGAGTATTTTTACTGATTTATTTATAAAATCAACTTTTTTAAATTGATTTGCTTGAAATATATCTTGTTTTATTTAAAACAAGTTTGTCTTTATGATGAAGTAATAAAAATTTTAATCGTTTTTACTTTCGAATTTTTGTGAATTTTTGAAAACAATTTTTTTTTCGAACATTGACATTATTTTTTTAATAGGCTTAATATCTCTTAAACTGTTGATCGTATTAAAAATTAACTCAATTTTCAAATTTTTATGATTTTTTGAAAACAATTTTTTTTTCCAAACTTTGGTATTATTATTTTTTTTTTTTTTTTTCAAAAAGTAGACTTTATATCTCTTAAACTGTAGATTGTATTAAAAAATAATGTAAGACTGACTTAAGGACCATTTTAATTAGAATTTTTTAATATCTTTTTTAATAAAATCAGACCACTCAATTTCGAGATAGGCTTAAATAAATGAGGCTATCTATTTAATTTAACAAATTGCGATCTATGGGCAAAACTGGAGTATATTCAAAAAGGAGTATGAAAAAGCATACTATTTATTGATCAGTATTTAAAGAGAAATCCCTTGTGTTATCATTTAGCAGTTTAATGTAAATATTCACAGGAAAAACTGATGCTGTTGCAAGTATTATGCCTCTAATCCTGTTTTTTTGACTTGACTTTAGACCTCGCAATTAATCACGATTTATAAAATTAAGAAGGTAACTCCATACACTGCCGCTCATTTGAATAGGTTTACGATTTTTTACATATTCAAACTAATGGCAGCAATAACAAATAGCTAGATTTTAATAAATTTGTTTTTCAAATTACTACGTTTTGGAACCTTACTTTTTGTCTCATTTGAATAGGTTCAACATCATTTATTCCGAAAAAAAACCAACAACAAATAGTTTTTATGTAACTTTTTAAAAATATTTTTATAATATTTTAATAAAGATTTAATAATGTGTATATCCTCCTTTATTCGATATAACTTCAAAAATACGATTTGGGAGGGAGTTATAAAGTTTTTCTATTAATGGTAAGAAAATTTCGGCCCATGATTTTTTTATTCTTTCAAGTAAGGCTTCTTTTGTTTCATATTGTCTGCCCGACACTTTGCGAGAAAGCAATTCCCAAACATTTTCTATAATATTCAGGTCAGAAGAGTATGATGGCCACTCCAATATATTGACGTTTTGGCTACGAATCCATTCTTTTACAACTTTTGCAGTGTGGATCGGGGCATTATCTTGTTGAAATATCCATGGAATGGGTCCAAAGACTGTAGAAAAATGGGGAAACGTCTTTTCAACAATGGATTTGTAATTATTCGCGTTCATTCTAGATGAAAGAAGTTGAAACTTACATGTCCCATAGTATGAAATTGCCCCCCCATACCATCACACTTCCCTCACAGCTATGCAGACGGCGCAGATAACGTTCTTCTTTCCGCAAATCATGGAAATAATAATTATAACCATCTGGACCTTAAAATTAAACTTCTTTTCATCCGAAAAAACAATACGTTGCCATTCCTTGTTATGTGTTCATGTGTTCATGGGCAAACTGAACTCGTTTTACTTTACGAGTGGCATTTAGTGGTGGCTTTTTTTTAATTTTTAATCTTCTCAAATATTTGGCACTACATATAATACATTTTACAGTAGCTAGACTTGCTGTGACACCCGTTTTTTGCTTAATTTTTGCAGCAGAATTACTGGAATTAGAGGCAGCTCTTATGATAGCTCTTCTGTTCGCTTTTGTTGTGACTCTATGAGTACGTCCTTTCATGTTTTTTCCGTAATCTGACTGGTTTCTTATAAAGTTGCTCACAACATTTTGACTTCAATCAATTTTTTTTTTTTGGCAATATTCCTGTGACTTAAGCCACATTCAATAAATGCCTTAACTGCTTTTTGCGTCCCATTTAATTTTTTTTATTATTTTAAAATTGAAAATATTGACAACCACTAATAAAATGAGAAATTTCATCTATTGTCAAAGGTAAACTGATTTTATTTTGAATGAACGTAATCAAGTGAGCAAAAATTTTACTGCATTTTTACAAAAAAGCAAAAAATAACAAAATCTTTTAATTTTACAGTTAATTTTTTTTTCTAAATTATTATTATATAAAAGGTCTCTCAATTTTAGTTTTAAAAAATTGTTCTCTTAAAGTATATTGTTAGAAAAACTGAAGTAGAAATGAAAAAAGGTGTGAACCTAATCAAGTGGGCGGCAAATTGCAAATTGTCTTCAAGTCGTTTTAACATTATTTTTTAATATTATCAAGAGTTATGGAGATATTATCTTGTTTACTGAAAAATAAAAATTAAATATCCAAATTTAAGAATACAAATTTTTAAAAGATCATAAAAATTCGAACGTGTGAATTACAGATTCTTGCATAAATTTACAGAGTAAAATTTTTTACGGTCTTTTTGTTTTATTTTGCATAAAAAATGTATTAAATATATTTAACTAAAAATAAAGTGAAAATAAATTAAAGTATTATTTTATTTCCTATAAACATGTTTAATTCACGCAATCATTTACTTAATTGATATAATTAATGTATTAATTGGACATATTCTTCAGTTTCTCAATTTTTACAGTTTTTAGTAATAGGTATACTAATTATGATGAGAGAGAGAGAGAGAGAGCAATTTTAAACAATTTTTTAATTGAATCAATTATTTCCATATATATTTTGTTAATTGGTGATATATTTGATATTAAAAGTTTTCCATTTTTCCCCTGTAACCATTTATTTTACTGGTGTAGTGTATTTTGAAATTTCGGCTAAGCTGATATGATTTATTTTTTTCTTATAATAAAATATACTGAAAAAATAAGCACATAATATAATATTATATAAAAGTAAGCTTGTGTAAAACATAATCGTAAAAGTATAATATAAGTTATAATAATATTATATAATAAAAAGTGGCTGCTGAAATACTAGTTTTGTAAGCAAAACTAAAACGCAAAACAAAAATTATTTAAAACATAAAAACAAAAAAAAAGAAAAACACTATTATATTTCTCAAAGCTACATACAGCTTAAATAAAATTTTTGCTCTTATTACTATTTTCACTAATACAGCTTTAAGTATTACTAATGTTTTAGTTATATAAACAAAAAATAATATTCTATTACTTATTACAGCTAAACTAACTAACTAACTAACTACATTTATATTGTTAAAGATTTCTTCCTTTCTCTTTTTTTTTATAAAAAACAAAACCTTTATATGTATTTGTTTATTATATTAAACATTTTTAAAGATTTAAAGCTATAATACAACTATATGTCTATTATATTTAAAAAGTGTTTTAACTATATTAATATATATTTTTTTTTATTTTTAATTAAATAACTTAAATCCCTTTTAAAATTTGGTTTTTTATTTTTTAAACATTTTTTTAATTTAATATTTAAGAAAATTTTTATAAAATTTGATTTAATTAAGTTTTTAATTTAATATTTAGTTTTTTTCCTTTCTTTTACCAATATGGAGTTAAAAAAAGTGACACCAATTTTGTTTTCATTTTTGTATTTTTTTTTTTTTTTTTTATTAAAATCTCTTGTGTTTTATGGATTGAACTAAAAGCCTGTAACGTTTTAGATAAACAAAACCAAATGGAATATTATGCCATTATTATATATATATTTTTTTATGAATAAATAACCATATTTAAAATGCTACAGTATCTTTAAAAAAAAGACCCCAAACAGTCGAAATAAAAAAAAGTAAATATTACCGTAATACAACCAACCCAAAACAAAAAAAAAGAAAAAAAGTAACGAAAAAATATTAAAACTTAAAAACAAAAATAAAAAGTGTTTTACTTACTGGTATGATTTTATTAAATGTGTGTATGAATATTAAACAAATAGTTTGTGTATTTTTTTTTAATATAAATATTGTATAATTTCTTATATTTTTTATATGTATTTTGTGTAATTTTTTTATCTACCAATTTCATTCAAATTATACAATTTTTTTATGTGTGTGCTAGAGAGGAAGACAGTTTTTTGAAACAAATGAAAATTAAAAATTAAATACATTATTTAATGGAGTTTAGCCAAAAACACGTGCTCCAAATAACTAATAATCCCTAAAAAAATATTACTTGTTTTCTCAATTATCTTGAAATATTATGCTAATTATTTTAAATATATATTTTTATTTTAAATTTATGATTTTTATTAAAAAACAATGTGGGCATTTCATTTGACATTTGAAAAATATTTAAAGCTATAATAGTATAAACAAAATATAGTTTTAATAATAATTAAATTATATAAGAATTTTGAAGACACTTCAATGAAGTTACTAATATTAAAACTTTAAAGCTCAAGCTCCCTTTATTAATTAAAAAATGGAAAGCTTTCAAACTTTTAAATTTTCATAAATTCTTATCAAATTTGTGTAAAATTATTTCCTTAATCCCTTCACCTAACTTTGAAAAAAAAATCCATATAAATTTTTCGAAAAATATTTAAAAGTGAGGGGAAGTGTTTTATAAAATAAGGCCCTAAAACTTTTTCTTTTATTTTATTTTATTTTATTTTATTTTATTATATAGACAATAAATCTCTTTAATGTATTTGAAAAGGTTTTAAAATATCTTATCTTAATTAGAAAGCTATAGTTAGAAATCTGATGTAATTTTAATGAATTTACTCATATTAAAACTTTAAAGCTCAAGCTGTCTTTATTAATTACAAAACTGACAAGCTTTCAAAGCTTTTAAATTTTCTTAAAACCACATAGAAACTTCGCAATATTATTCAAACTTTTCTTTTATATTTATATATACAATAAAACTTTCCAATTCACATGGGAAGCTTTTTAATTATACCTTAATAAGAAACTCTAAAGCTTATCCTCTATTTATTAATTACAAAACTGAAAAGCTTTCAAACTTAAAATTTCCAAACTTCGCAATATTATTCAAACTTTTCCTTTATAATAATATATACAATAAAACTTTTCAATTTAAATATGTAAAGCTTTTAAACTATTATACCTTAATAAGAAAGCTATAATTAGACATTAGAAGTCTATCATTTAATAAAGTTACTAATAATGAAAAGCTCAACCACTCTTTATTAATTAAAAAATTAAAAAACTTTCAAGTTTTTAAATTTTCTTGAAGCAACATAAACTCATCATCAAATTAAACGAACTTTTCAAACATATTTAAATCTACAAAACTTTTTAAATTATTTGGAAAGCTCTTAAGTTGTTATACCTTAATTTGAAATCATTTAGAGAAGATACTAATATTAAAAAATTAATGCTCAAACTTTCTTTATTATTTATTTAAAACTATAAAACTTGTAGATTCATTTAAAAAGCTTCTAAGTCATTATATCAAACAAAAAAACTGTATTAGATAAGTTAATCTTTATCAAATTAAACAAACTTTTCCAACATATTTAAATCTATAAAACTTTTTAAATTATTTAAAAAGCTTTTCATTTATTTAAAACTATAAAAGCTTTTGATTCATTTTGAAAGTTTCTAATCCAAAAAGCTTTAATAGTTAAGTTTTAATAACAATTTCAAAACATAAAAATCCAACTTTTCCATTATATGTCAAAACAACACAACTTTTCAATTTATGAGGAAAGCTTTTAAGCTATTTTACCTTAATTTCCTTTAGAAAAAAATTAAATCTATTAAATCTTAAGGTTTATTAATTAAATCAAAAGATAAATTTTAAAACTTTAAAATCTCTTTACAATTACAAGGATCTTTTAAAAAAGAAAAAAAATAACTTGTACATAAAAAATTTTAAATCCGAAATTTTCCAAAATTATCAATACTTTTATGAAATAATAATAATATTATTATTAATTTATTGCTTCGGAGATATAAATAGCATTTATAAGCCATTTTAATGAAGTTACAAATATTAAAACTTTAAAGCTCACGCTTTCTTCATTAGTTACAAAACTGAAAAGCTTTCAAGGTTTTGTTTATTTATTAAATTCACACCTAATCTTTGCGAAATATTTTTTAACTTTACCATCATATTTAAAACTATAAAACATTTAAATTTATTTAAAAAGCTTTTAAGCTAATTTAACTTATTAAAAAAAAACTATTTGAAGTTAATATTTATTAATGAACTCTAAAGACAAACCATTTTTTATAATTGAAAGCTTTTATCAAAGAAATGATAAGCTTAAAAATGTTTCATTAAACTTAAACTTAAATTATTTTATAGACTATATAATTCCAAAAAAATACAAAATATTTTCCAAAAGAAAAACAAAAACATTAATAAAAAAAGGAAATTTTAAAAGCTGAAAAGCCTCTTTTTAATAAAAAACAAATGACTTAAAAGCTTTTGTAAAACCAAAAATAAAAATACTTAAAATACTTAAAAGCTTTTGTAAAAATTTTAACAATCTTAAAAAAAATATTTTTTTAAAACAGTTATACTAACAAAAGCTTTCTTTATAAAAAATAAATATTATAAAGCTCTTGGAGTGACTTATATACAAAATTGTTTGTGTTCTAAAATATCTGGAAATATTAAAAAGCTTTAAAACTAAATCAAATTCGAAAATATTTAAAAGCTTCTGTGAAACAATAAATTTTATAAAGCTTTTGGACAAAATTGTTGTTCTAAAAATTCTTTAATACAGAAAAATAAATTCAAAAACATTTTAAAACTTCTGTAAAACAATAAATATTATAAAGCTTTTAAAATGACTCAAACACAAAATCAGGCGCGGATCCACGAAGAAGAAAAAAGGGAAATTTCCCTTCCCAAAATGAAATCTTTTAATGAAAAATTTATATTAAATCATAAAATTTACGGAAATAGTTTTGAAAATCATTATTTTTCCTCCCCCAAAAGCTTGGGCTGGATCTGCGCCTGCACAAAATTGTTTATGTTCTAAAAATTCTTGAATTCTTAAAAAGCTTTAAAACTAAATCAAAAGCTTTAATACAGAAAAATAAATTTGAAAACATTTAAAAGATTCTGTAAAACAATAAATATTATAAAGCTTTTGGAATGACTCAAACACAAAACTGTTTATGTTCTAAAAATTCTTAAAATTTTAAAAAGCTTTAAAACTAAATCAAAAGCTTTAATACAGAAAAATAAATTCGAAAACATTTAAAAGCTTCTTATTAACTGTTTTAAAAAAATAAGACTCTTAAGCCAACCAATTCTCTTCAAACAATATATTTTAAGGCCTCTTCCTGTTGAAGGACAAACATATTTTGGAAAACAAAATTTGTCAAGCTTTTACTAAGTACTAAGTAAAAAGTTTAAGAAGCTTTAAAGTTTAGTAACACTATCACAAATACTATTAAAAACTTTATACTCTTATACTATTTGTTCCCATTTTCTTTTCATAGTTCTCATTATTTTAAAAAGAAATTCAATAAATAGTCTAAAAGCCTTTTTTTAAATATTATTAATTAAAATATAGCATGTAATTAATAATACTAATAGGCAAACTTGAAAAATGTTTTTAAATTTATCGAAAACAAGTAAAAGCTCATTAATTTTGTAGCAACAAATAATAAGGACTTTAAAAATATTTATACTTAAAGTCTTACATTTAAATTTTAGAAATCCTTCAATATTTTTTTTAAATTATAAAAGCATTTGTAAGAACAATCCAAATTAATATTAATCATACGTACCCAAAGTCAAACGGGAAAAATTGTAATATAAAAATAAAGCAGCTAAAATATTACAACTACCAACCAAATATTTCTAATAATAATTATACGCACCGTAGAAAAATATAGAAAAGTATTATCGAATAAAATATTAAAGCAATTATGATAGCATTATGTCATACTTTAAAATATTTATGGAATTAAATGTAAAAAAAAATGTTTTAAAAAATTAGCTAATATTTTTATTAGAACAATTAATTTTCAAATATTTTCAAATCAATTGATTAGTAATGGTATTACATAACATTTTCTCAAATATTAGTTAATTAATATTAATCATACGCCACATAGTATAGTTCAACGCAAAATATTTAGAAATAAATCTGTATCTCCTAAACTACTGCTCCTATCGAATGGAAATATATGGAAGTATTGCAGAAGAAGACCTAAGCTTTCTGAAAAATTATTTTGTAAACATCCTGTGATAACATGAGATATGGCACAGTATACTAAAATTATCTACCTGAGTATTTTAAAGTTTCAAAATATTATAATTTCTACAAATCAAGTCTGATTTCAAGGATTTTTATATTTCTATAAAAAGCTAAGAAGTATAGAAAAGGAATATCAAATAAAATATTAAAGCAATTATGATAGCATTATATCATACTTTAAAATATTTAATAATTTAATTAAATATTGAAAAGAATATTAAAATATTAAGCTAATATTTTTATTAGAATTACTAATTTTTACCAGTTTATAAATATTAATTATCAACTAAGAGTCCAACAAATAAAGCAGCTTTAAAAAATTTCAAATCAATTGATTAATAATGGTATTAAAGAACATTTTCTCAAATATTAGTTAATTAATATTAATCATACGTCTCACAGTGTAATTTAAAACAAATTTTTAATAATAAATCTGTATCTCCTAAACTACTGCTCCTATCGAATACTTTAAAATTTTTCATATCAATTGATTTTTAATGGAATTAAAGAACATTTACTCAAACATTAGTGAATTAATATTAATCATACGTCCCACAGTGTAATTAAAAGCAAATTTTTAGTAATAAATCTATATCTCCTAAACTACTACTCCTATCATAAGGAAATATATGGAAGAATTACAGAAGAGGATCTAAGTTTTCTGAAAAATTATTTTGTAAGCATCCTGTGATAACAAGAGACAAGCCACAGGCTATCAAATTTGTCTACCTAGGGTATAGTAAATCTTAAAAAATTTTAGCTTCCACAAATCAAGTCCGATTTTAAAGATTTTTATATTTCTGTCAAAAGCTAAGAAAAATAAAAAAATTAAGTTATGAAAATATATTAATGCTTGAATTTTTAGATTTTTTTGCTTGAATTTATTCAAATTTTTAACAATAAGTCTTGAGGTTCGCGAAGAAAAAAAATTTTAGTATAAAATATATTTTAAAATAATATGCTAAAAAAATTTTTGATTATTTTATTTGGTCTAGAAATGAAAAATTCTTAAATTCAGTATTTTGGTATTTGTAAGAAAAATTCCAATTTTTCACAAAAATCTAGTATTCCCAGCAAATACTTTGCTTGCCATGTAATGAGTTAAGAAACTAATATAATGACTCTTCACTACATACACATTAGATGAATAACTCATTATTTTAACACGGTGAT
>MINK01006526.1:0-10917 GCA_001735545.1 Phormia regina
ATATATATATATATATATATATATATATATATATATATATATATATATATATATATATATATATATATATATATCATCTAAAAACTACTGTACTGGATGGAGTGTATTTGACATAATGTGCCACTTTCATTTTTATTTAATTTTTTTTTTGTGTTTTATTAAAATAAATTGAAAGTTGTAAAAAAGCCTTTTTAAATGAAAATATACTACATTTTATTATGCGCAAGAGAGACTTGCAAAACAGCAGCGGCAGCAGACTGACGCCTAATTGATGATGATCATCGTTGTCGTGGTTTCGTTGTCATCTCCAGCGTCATTATTAATGATAATAATGATGACAATGATTGTTTGATTGTATGCTAAAAACTGTTAAGTTAGTTTATTAAGTGTCATTATTGACACATAGTGACAATTAGAATGACAGCAAAAGTCTACAAACATATTGAAAATATAATTTATAATTTAAATAAAAATGGTTAACAATTGTCTCTTTCTACACGTTGTCTTCGTTCTCTGACGAGTTTAGCAAAATAAAAAAATTAAATGAAAAATGACAGGAAAACCAAGTGAAAAGTTTAATGACCTTAAAAGTTCAGTAAGGGAAATGGTAATAAATAAATTGGAATTAAATGATTTAAAGGATATTTCAGTGAAACAAAATCTATAATGAAAACGAGAGATTTTTCGGGAAGCTTTCAGAAAGCTTTAACATTTTGTTTTAAAACCATTTATATATAATATATCGAACGATCAATTTTAAATAATTTTAAAGTGTTTGCTTAATAAAACTTTCATATTTCTTGCTAGTAAATAAAGCTTAAAAATAATTTTAATAAGTTTCTCCAAAAATAATTTGTATGCAAAAACAAAAAAAAAAAAATTAAAATAAAATAAATTTTAAGTTTTTATGAAAAAAAGTTACTCTTTATGAAAATAGCTTTTCCCAAAAAAATATTTTTAAAAGCTTCTACTGAAAATTGATTTTTAAATTTTTGCTGAAATGCTTTTTTCTAGCATTAAAAGAAAGCTTCTTATCCATTTTCTAAAGAAAAACGTTTAAGATATTTTTTATTTTTTTAAGAAAGCCTTTCTTAAGTCTTTTTTATAAAATCTTGTTTAAACTTTTTATACTTTTTTTGACTTCTGCTGAAATATAGGGGTTTCAATAAAGAAGCCTTTATCTTAAAACTTGTTTTAGCTTTTAAAAATTTTATAATAAATAAAGCTGATCCAATATTTTTATAACAAAAATACCTTTCGTAATCTTTTTATGAAATAAATTTATTTTAAAAACTTTGCCTTAAGATAGCGATTTTGGAAAAAATCATTGACCTTTGTCCTATAACAAATATCATTGACCTCTGTCCTATAACAAATAGCAACACTTTAACCTAAATTTCAACAAGAAAATCTTTTTTAAATTTCATTAAATTCTATTATTATCAGTAGCTACAACAAAAACAATGTTGCACATAAAGCCACCGAAAAAAAGTAAGCAACGGCAATAACAATGTTGGCGACCTTGAAAATCTGTTGGTGAAATTTATAACAAATTAAAAGCCATAATTTTTCATCTTGACTTAAAAGTACACTGCAAATGTAAGTAAATAAATATGTTTGTGTGTGTGTGTGTAATAATAGTTGGTAGCACAAGAGAAGAGTTCAAAGCTCCCACATTAATATATCACTTTTATTTTTTCTATATATGTGTATGTTGTATAGTAGTAGTTGTTGTTGTTTTAAAAGGGAAATCCCCGTAAATACTATGATTTTACTACAAGACATTATGGTTTGTGTGTTGTTGCTTCTGATGTTTTCGGTTTATTGTCTGTGTTATAGGCCATCTCTTTCTAGCCTGTTTTAAATTTTTGGCCCATAAATTGTATGAATGAATATTTGTTATTGTTGTCTGCATACATTTACACACACAAACACACACACACACACAACACACTATATACAAATGTAAGTAAAAAAGCTCACGAAAATATAATAAATTTTAGCCCAAAATAACAAAAAATAAAATATAAAACAATAATTCAAGTTGGCGGCAGCAAAAGTGTAGAAGGCAAAAATAAAATTGAACAAAATTTTGCATTGCATACTTTTGTTAACCAATGAATCCAACCAATACACAACACCACATAGCTTGGAATTAATAACAGACAACAGTAGTAACAAAAAAAACAAAACAAAAGCCATTGAACCATAAACATTCTTTAAATATTAAAAAATTTAAAAATGCACTAAAAGAATTTAAGAAAATTTCTGCTTAAGAAAACCCAAATTTCAGAAAAAATAAATATATATATTTTTCTTTTTTTAAAATCATAATTGTAAGAACAATTGTTGCTGTGTATTTAAAAGTCAATGTTGCTGGTTTTTTTATGTTATTTTTTTTTCTGTTTTTTTCCACTTTATGGTGGTGCCCATTAATTTTATTATTTGCCGACTTGTTTGACAGTTCTGACAGACAATTATTTAAAACTTGTGTTTTTGTTCTAAGTTGTTATTGTGTGTCGAGTTATTAGTACAACTCGTACTCTTAATATGTATATCTGTAGTAGTAGTAATGGTACTTGTATTAGTTTTTTTTTTTTTTTTTTTTTTGTGTTGAAGTGTTAGTGTAGTTGTTGTCTAAAGCATAAATATAAACTTCACTTTTTTTTAGAGGTCAACACGGAGCTTAACAAACATTTAAAAAAAAAAAAATTATCATCATTATTATCGTTATCATCATATAGAGGAGCTCTCTAACAGAAATGATAGTAACAAATAAATGTTAACACTATTTATTATAGTTTTTTTTTTTTTTTTGAATATTACTGTTACTGAGTTCTATTTACTTGCACTTTTTTTAGTTGTATTTATTTTTTTTTGGCTATTACTTGGTGAGGAGGAGTTATGTTTATGTTGAATTTAAAATTAATGACTTTTTATATGGGTTAGTGGAGAATTAACGTTCAGTTTGAAAAATGAACATGTCTAGGAGAAAAAATATTAAATAAAAAGTAAAGCGGGCTTTTAGGGGTATGCGTAACAAATAATATAAAGTATATTTGAAGGAACTCTATTAAAAAATTTTTAATTAATTTTTAAACCTGAAATTTTATTAAGTTCTCTTTCAACTTTGTCTTTTCTCTTAGAATACCATTTAAATGTTGTTAATTAGGGAAATAATGTTTAACATTTTTATAGGCCATTTTTATTGTTTTCTATATTTATTTATTCATTCATTTATGTTTTTAAAGTTCATATACACGTCTAGAATATAATAAAAAAATATGAAAAATGAAGTGTAAAAACTGTTAGTGTTGATCATAAAACTCATTTTTATAGTTATTAAAAATATAGCAACACTAACACACACAACTCTTAGATTTTTGCATATTATATTTATAATAAAAGAAGTTTTTTCTTATTTTTTTCTCCACCAAACTCATAAAAAATGTGAAACAACTCTGTAAAAGATTTAATGACCAGCGGAATCGTAAAAAAAAAATTATATGGAGCTCCTAACTCTTGGCTTGCTTTAGTACTTAATGTATTGATAGTTGGTTACGTTTCGTTGTGTTAGGTTGTAGTTTTTCTTTTTTTATAGGCAGAACTAATTTTTAGAGTAAATGTTTTATATCTTTTTTGCTTTTATTAGGATGGTGGATTTGTTAAAGGAATTAGTGGCGGTCTGGTATAAAAATTAGCAGTCATTGCTGTTGATGTTAGTTTTGTTAAAGTTACAGTAGCTCTAAAGAGTGTAAAGTGAAGCGAATGGATGAGAACAATAACTTTCTTTTTAAATAAATTTAAGTTTATAAAAATAATAATAATAAACATTTTAAAATAGCAATTTCTATATTTCTAAAGCTTTTTTTCGTTTTTTTTAACAAATATAATTTCAAAGTCCCAAACATTTAAAAAAAATTGGTATTTTATGAACTGTTACAAAAGATTTCTATATAAATTTTTTTAAAATTATTTTTTTAAAACTGCAAGCTTAAACTATTTTTTTTTTTTTATTTTTTAATTTCGAAAGCTTGAAGGAAACTATAAAAAATTCTGAAGTGTTATAATATACAAGAAATTTTATTTTCAAACAATTTTATTGTTGTGGTAAATCAGGCCCTAAAATATTAACAATATTTTTTTTTTTTAAATCTTTTGCTATTTTAGAACTATATTCTATTAAAGAAAAATTGGTAATAACGCTTTTTGTATTTTAAACATTTTTAATAAAAAACCTCAATGATGAACCTTCTTCCAAGAATTGTAACAATTTGTTAAAAAAGCTTTTTATATCATAAAATTATTTGCAAAATAATAATAATAATTTTCGGTTTTAAATCTTGAAACCTTAAAAATTATCTTTTTTTATTTTATGAGCTTTATCAAAAGCTTTTTATATAAAATTTATTTAAATATTATTAATATTAAGAATTCTGAAGAATTTTTGTAAAGCTTTTAAACTTAAATTTGAAGATATTTTTTCTATAAAAATTAAATAAAATAGAGTCTAAACAAACTGTAAACTTTATTAAATATTTATTTCTAAATTTATATTTGTTAGTAAATTTAAATCTTTGTCAAACGTTTTTTTTTAAGCTTTTGCTATTCTAAAAGCTTTTTGATCTAAAAAATTAATATTTTATATAAAAGTTATAGCTTCTAAAGCACCTTGTTTATTTAAATTGAATATACGTTCATGTTGTATAGCTTTCCTAGCCCTCTTGGTATAGAAAGTTTTTAATAAAATCTTTTATTTATAATCATATTCAATTTCTCAAGTAGGTTATGATGAAACATGGTTAAATTCCCATTATTTTTAACTTTTTTGATGATTAAAATTTAAACTATTAAAAATAATTTTAGAAAAAAAAAAAAGAATTCTACTTAATAGAAACATTTTAGAGATTATATTTATGTGTCTTTTATTTTATTTATTTCATTATTATCATTTTTTTTCTATGTATTAAGGGAGGAGTTGTTATTTTATTATGCTGGTCACATACTAATAGATGCTGCAAAATTGTGAAAGCATCTTAAGAGATACAAAATTTATGAGGGGTTGCTTAAGTTTTTTTTTCCAACTTTCTTATATGTTCTATAAGTGTGTGTCTGTTGCGTTCAGGGGTATCAACAGGATATTTAAGGATAAAAGTTTTATTTTCTTTTTAGGTTTTTATTTTTATAACTTGGTTGAAAACAATTTGTTTCATAAATAATTCATAAAAAGAAATTGAATTTTGTTTCCGTTTTTATTTTATTTTTATTCTTTTTTTGGTCATGTAATAATCACTAAAGTTTTTTGGTATAAAGAAAATAAAAATGCAAAACCTAAGACTTAATTTGTAAGAATTTTAAGCTCATTTGTTGGTTTATTTGTGCTGTTAATAAGCCTAGATTCTTAAATGCATTAAATCTCTTTCTCTCTGTTGTCAAGATAAAAATCAATCAATAAAAATGTCTACACTTTTTAAATAAAACCACAACATCCTTAAAGACTTTAGTTTTTGCATTCGATTACTTTGTTAGCATAGTGATGAACATTTTCAACGCTGTGAGAGTAAAACTCTATAAATATTTTGATACCTAAACATAAATTTATTAAATTTCTTTAAAAAACAAAAAGAGGGAGTACACCAAGCACGTTCTTAAAACATTATACTTTTACAGTAGCTTTGTATTGAAAGGAAAAAATTATAATCAAACTTGAGGTTTCATCAAAGCTTAAAATAAAAAAAAAAAAAAAAAACATGAATGAATATGTCCTTCATTGAAAAAAAAAACAGCCTCCTGTATAATGTTTTTAAAACTCATTATAGGTGATCTTTTAATATATTTATAATAAGTTCTTGGACAACATTAAGTTTAAGGCCAATAGGGCGTTGTTTATTACAGCCCTTTGAAACGTGATCGATCATTTAACGTGCGGGAGCTGTCCATCAGTCTTCACTTCTTCCATCCATCTTAGGTACACCATATGATAAAGGAAAACAAAAGCAAAACAAATTCTTAAAACACACAGACACACATACACTTTTTAATTAAAATTTAAAACTTTATAATGAATTTTTATCAGCTGCATTTTATTTCTTTACTATATTAAGTTTCTAATAAACATCCTGTTATGTTTTTTTTTTTTTTTGTTTTTGGTAAATAATTTCTTTTTTTTTTTTTTTTTTTTGTTTTTGGTAAATAATTTCTTTTTTTTTTCCTTTTTCTGTCTCATAACCCTTTTTTTTTTTTGTTTTAATAAAAAAAATATATATTATTATTATTTTTCATTTTTCATTTTTTAATATTGATTAATGTTTTAGTTTTTTAAAAGCTTTTAATTAATTTATGTGTTGCCTGAAAATGCTACTGTTTTTAGTTTTTATTTTAAGATTTCTTTTACATTAATATGATTTATAGATTTCCAAAAGAAACCTCATAACTTTGCTTGATAGGTTTTTAGTATTATATATAATATTTAAGCCATGCAACAAAACTAAGTTTTAAGTTTTATAAATTAAAAGAAAAAGTTTCATATTTTTTTTAACATAAAGTGTTAATAATGAGGCGATGAAATGTGACTTACCATCATATGTTAGTTCTGTAGGATTTAGTGATGATAAGAACTTACCATCTGCAAAGAAAAAGAATATAAAAATAAATTAATAAATTTTATTTTAATAAATTCAATGGAGTTTTATAATACTTTTCATTTTTCATTCAGATTTTTTAAAAAAAAAAAAAGTGGAAATATTTTTATGTTTTAAAATAAATTATTTTTAAAATGACCCATATTCACATCAAGATTTTACAAAATATCAACAATGGAATATAATATGTTATATCTCAATTAAATATATAGAAACCTACTTTTATTAAAAAAAATGTATTAAAATTTCTGAAAAAATGTTTGTTGAGCTATTTTTAAAATAAGGATAAATTTTAGAAAAAAAAATAAATTCCAATATTGAGGACGAGTATTGAAAAAAGTTTAAATAATTTTTAATTTTTTTTTTTTATTATCTAAAGTTTATGCATTAAATCACGATTTCACAATAAATTCAAATATGTCTCAAAAATTACTTGTCTAATTTTATCCAAAACAAAAATTTCCAAAAAATTATAATTAAAATTTCCTTTAAGACATTTTTACATTAATTTTTAACATGTTAGTGTTTAGGGAGATTTTAAACCCAAGTAAATATTTTCTTTTAAATTTTCAAAAAATCGTAAAAATTCGAAAGTGTCAAAAATTAGAATTTTTTTTGTTCTTTGGTCACAAATATATATTTTTTTTTAATTTTTATTCTATTAAAAAATTAGTGAAAATTTAGCATTTATATAAAAATAATCTAAGATAATTTTATGATTATTTCTTATTTATGAATAAATTTAAAATTCATTTTTTTCTTATTTTATTTCAATGAGATATGACTTTTTTTATAGGAAAATTTCGATTTTTTTATTTAAAAAATGTTTAAGTATTGTAAAAAACGCGATTTATAGGGAGAACTAGAGTTAATTTAAAAACAGTTGATAAATAATTTTTAGATAAACTTTCATTGAGCGCTCTTAAAAATAAAATCTTAAAAAAAAAAAAAATATTTTCTTTTTGTTATCATATGATGAATTAGCTGCTCAAATCATCTTTGACTTGTTTTCTCATTTCAAAGTTCATAAATTTTAATTCCATTTTAACAACTTATATGAGACACAATTGTATTTTAGCTCGATATGATTTCTTAATAAATCATTATAATTAACCAATTTTAAAGACAGCTTTGACAGAGTTTCTGTTTTTTTTTTTTTTTGCTAAGCAACTGTTAAACATAATTTTAGTGTCAGCAAATCTACAAGCTCTTTTTTATATATTTTTGTTTTTTTTTTATAAACAAAACAACAATTAACATTTTCAACAACAAAGACTCTACAAAAATCACAAAACTCATGCATCATTTGCTGCTATAGGCTTCCAACAATAAAAATAACAAACATGATCTTTTAAGGTCCTAAAAACTGATTGAAAACTCCACCTAAATATGCGCTTAAATCCCTACAATAAATGTCAACTCTTTTAAAGACAAGTTGTCAAATAAGCACAAATCACTGACTGGTTTTCTACTCCTTTTTTCTTTTTCTTTCAGCAACATTACAATGATTATCATCATCATTGTCGTCATCTTCATCATTATTGTCACCATCTACTCAAGTCAATTCAAAGCTTCCATAATAAAACATTTAAGAAAATAATTTTTAGGTTTTTGTTTTTAAAAAATATATAAAAATACCAATTCGCACTTGCAATGAAAATTGATAGCAAGCAACACCTTCAACATACAACAAAAGCAGCATCATCATTATTACCGCCACCGCACCGCTCCTACTTGGTAAGCTTTATAAAATGTCAGATTTATATATAAAAAACAACAACAACAACAACAAAAAAATTATACCATTTTAGTCATTGTCGAACCAGCATTAAAGAAAAAACAACATATACTCTCTATAAAACTCATCAACGCCAACCACCATGAAGAAATATTGAAGGATTTTTTTTACTTCTACTTCTGCTTCAATTCATTTCTTTTTACTTAAACATTTCATTTCAATTTTACAATTAAATTCAAAATGAGCTCAGGAACTAAATCTCAAATGTGAACATTCATCAGCACGACATAACAATGTGTGTAAACAAAAATACATACATATATACATATATCTATGTATGCAGGAGCAGTCAAAGGCAATAGCATCAGCCTTAAAACATTGAGTGTATAGTTTTTGTATTTCAACGCCCATATAAGGTTTATTTCGATTTATTTATCACCTGTCGTCCAAAATTGCAAATTTTCTTAAACAGCAGCAACCTAAAAACTAAAAACTCTCTGCTTTTTCTTCTTGGTCTGGGGCTAGTCAGAGAAGACGGAGAAAATTATATTAAATGACCATTATATATGCCTTGCGCGATTTTTTTTTAACTGCTGCTGCTGCTGTTGCTGTTGCTTATATTGTCATTTCAAGCACAAGCAATTAACAAAATGTTGCTTAAGGTTTTGTGTTGTTGCTGAGTTTTTTTGGGGCTCTTTTGTAGCCTTAAGGTGCCACAATATAAATTTCTTATATATTTTGTAATTGGTTTTTTGTAAGTCATTTTTTTTTTTTTTGTTTTAAGGTAAAATGTATTTTNNAGTCATTTTTTTTGTTTTTTTTTTTTTTTTGTTTTAAGGTAAAATGTATTTTCCGATAGCCGTAGGAATAGTTAAGTTTACCCTTAATGAATATCAAGTAGTAAAGAATTAAATTGTTTGTTAAATATATAAAAAACGAATTGGCGTAGGGTCTGTGTCATTGATCTGGATATATTGTTTAAGGTAGGGGTTTTTTACTTATTAACAAAATATTTCTTAATGCAATTAATAATTTAATTAAATCATATTAAAAATATTTTACAATTTTTAAAATTTTTAATTCCTATAAGAATTTTATAAAAAGTTACGAATTGAATTAAATATTATTTGAATGGTAGTGGGATCTGCGAGAGGTAATTTTAAACTTAAATTTCAATATTTTGTTAATAAAAAGTGAAAATAACTTAAAGCTGAGCAGTTTAAAGCAGAAATAACAAAATGTGTTGTATAATTCAACAAATTTAAAAGCTCTAAGAATCTATTTTCATAAAAGCTTTTAATATTTAAATTTTTTTTAACTTAAAAAACAACTGTCTTGTTTTATTTGCAAAACATTTTGCTTTTTAATTTAATAATAAATTTTAAATTCTTGACATTTTCGCATTTTTTTTTAATTTTGTTCCAAACATAATTTTTTCAGAATATATGCTTTAAGTTAATTTTAATTAGATTTTTTTTTTTAATTTTTCTGCACAAAATCTAATAATCAGTTTTTGAGATATTTTTCATTATATAATATAACCTCCTTAATTTTGCAAATCGAAATTTATGGCGAAAACTAGAGTCAATTAAAAAAAAATCTTATTATCAATGGCAAATTAAAATCTAAAAATCGTTATCATTATTATTATTATTTTTTTTTCTTTTATTTAAATATAAAAAAATAATTTAATTTTATTAAACAAATAATAATCTTGTTCTAAATTATTTTTGAATGATATTAAACCAAAAATTTTACTTTATTTCATTTGTTATTATTTTTTGTGTTTCCGATTACTCCCTCCTGGTAGACTGATTCATGTTTATGTATGCATTTTTTAAAGTGCAACACTATGTTTTTTTTTTTTTTTTTTTTTTTTTTTTTTTTTTGTAAACTTTTTTCTTCATTTTATTTTGCTGTTAAAAGCTGAATTTTTCGCTTTTTACTCATTGTCTTATCAATATTGTGAATGGAAAATATATATACCTATATACTATTTAAAGAACCAAATGGAAAAAAATAGAATAAAAGTAAATAAATAAAAATAAACCGGCCCATTTCATAAGTAAATTTACATGTTCTTTTTGAGATAAAGTTTTGCTGGTTGAATAAATGCACAAATTGTAGGATTAAACAAACAACAAAAAACACACGCACTTAAAAAAAATCAAGAAAAAATTAAATTGAAATTGGCTGAAATGCTTAAACAGGAAAGCATAATTTATTGATAAATACATTTTTTTTAAAGAAAAAAATTATCAGTAAAATTTTTTAAAAAATTTTTAAAATAAAAATAATGAATTTTCTTTCTTCAAAAATCTTAAAGATTTTTTTTATTACTTTGTTGTATTTGTTAATCATTTAAAACCATTACTTAACCATCTATATATGTTAATATTTAGATTCCATCATCATCATCTTCGGCAGCAACAGCTTAAAATATATTTTTTTTTCTTGTTTATTATTTTTTTCTATATAGAAAAAAACAAGTATTGAAAATAAAAAAACTAAAAATGAATACCTTAACATCATTATCAT